>MZNV01001452.1:0-25634 GCA_002081555.1 Protostelium mycophagum | reverse complement strand
CTGCTCGGCAACTTGCGTCCAACCCTAAATACAACCGAAGAATTGATCTTACATAAAATATGGAGAAATGGATGTCCATTTATTCAGTCTTGTCAAGACCAGGCACACTCCTCAGGTCCAATGGCTCGGATGATCTGTGTCGGCAGATCCGCCTCAAACACCATACCCACTCGCCCTCTCTTGTGTTATGTACACCGGCGTCCTGAAGGTTCGGTTGATGAGATTCCACAGGGATCACTTGGATCACAGGCATGTCCATCAGGTCAACCAGACGAAGTGTCTTTGTGGATCCTGAACTCAGATGCGAAAGTACTTTTGGGTGAGGCGTCTCATGCTAAATAACAAAAATTATTTATTTAGGAGGACACCAAAGGTCGGCTCTGTGATGGTGAAACCTTCCAGCTTCTTGGCGGTCCTTGTCGAGAGGCCAACCGTTCTTTCTGCAGGCTGTTTGGATGAGCGCTTTCAAGAATGATTCGGGGACGTGCAAGCCGGATAACCAAACCACCTAGACTTTTCAGGTTTTTCAGAGAGATTAGTATGCCTTTACCTTGGGTTCGTCCTTGATCCAATTGCTGTATTGTTCGTATCTCTTTATGAAATGACCCATCCAGTTAGACAAGCTCATTTGTGTGGCAGGCGATCTCTTCAGCCACATCGTGGGCACGGCACCGACAAATATAGAGATGGATAATTCTTCAAGATCAGAACTGAGACCAATCTCTCCACTGAGGGCTTGCTGTAGTTGATGTAGCGAAGATCGCATGCATTCGATGAGCAGATTGAATCTGTCCAATTCTTGCAGTAGCACCACATGCATCGGCGACATGTTACCTCCCAGCCCCTATTTACCGTTATATTTCATTCGAATAAAAATCAGACTTGAATTTTTTACGAAAATTCACCTTTGCGACAGCCGCAACATTGAAGACCTCAGGCAGTCGGCCTTGTATTCCAGTAACAATGCTTGCCACATAAGCATCCCTGCTGATTCCGGCACTTGCCCCGTCCTCGCTAGACTGGGCCTGCATAAAGACGAGGTTGTTCAAGACTTCTGAAGAGGCGTTGGTGTAGTAGCTGACTTCGGCGTTGGAGTGGAGCCCAAAGACTTCGGGGGAGTTGATGTGGGGCAAAGCTTCAATTGCGGATACGTATTTCTGTACGGGGCCTTCAGAAGGGATGGAGTAGTCCACCTGCGTTGTAGATCAATAATCCTCTCTCTTTGATTGCTTACAGGAATTCACAATATGGAAGAAGGGAAAACATATTACCTTGTCATCGTTGTAGAAGTGGAAAGGCTGGAATGTATCAAATAAGAAGTCGCCCATGTACTCGTCTAAATAGGTCTTCAATATTCTTCTGTCAAAAGTGTCCGTCACTCTGCCACCGTACATCACCTTCGACATCATCAGAATCTTCTTCGAAACTTCTCATGATATCTCACCTCTCCAATGAGATATCTCAGCGACCCCCACGGTATGACCTTGTCCCGGTTCTTTGCAGCTTTTGATAAATAGGTAGAGAGTAGCATAAGCGAACTGGCAAAGTCGCTCTCGTTAAAATCATAAGGGATGTTCCAGCCGATGTACCCGTATTTCCTTCTCTCTTGCACCACTGCATGGAAGAATGCCAAGACAAAGACAAGCGGCTTGAAGGCCTTGTGCTGACATTGCATCAGAGTGTCGTCCGTGATTTTGGAGTAGCTGCTGCTCATGTTCAATTTGATTCCGTTCGGAGGCTCCGTCACGACCTGACACGTGTCAATTTGACTTGATGACGTCATCAAATTTACCTTCAGGGCGCGTTGTAGAATACCGATGGGGAATTTGGGGGTGGGTTCGGTGGTGAGCCACACTCTGAATTCCTTGTGTGGTTTGTCTTGTAATTTCTCCAAGAGTTTCTCCAGTGTTCGTAACCACGAAGTTAACAGGTGACAATTCTGTAAGAAGATCCACTGTCCTCTAGACGCTCCCGTCTCTAGCAAGGATGCCGCGATGGGTCCTGTGAGATTTCAGTGAAAATTCACAATACTATTTTCTGACCTTGATTCTGACCGAGGGGGTGCTCTTTGAGTCTGGTCCCGCCAAAACCCAACTTTTCGGCGAGTTTTCTGACATCGCTGGCGGGGTCTGCACCAGGAGACAAGATGAAGATGATGGGGGCATTAGGTGTACTCAAATCATAGATATCTTGGTATTTGACAACCGGGGGTTCGACAAACTTTGGTCCCATATTTTTAACGACAAACTGACTGAGGGCGTTGTAGAGACGATCCGTTCTGAAACATCTGACCAGGGCCAACAGTTGCATGTCAGTCAATTCTATGGTCTTTGGAAGTGGTGGGCTGACTTCCTAAGAGATTTCGGTGAGTTTTCACTAAATTTTCAGAGGAAATTACCTCGGGGTTGTCAAGATCGTACCATTCTTTCCACCGGTCTTCCTTCATCAAGAGAACGTGCATTGCCGTTGTAAACGGTTCTCCAAGAGTAACCAACAGATTGAGATCCTTCCAGCCTTTCACATGTCAGAGATGTCAACATCACACATCAAAATATCACCTTGTTCTGGAAGCCAAGAGGGGTAAGGGTTGGGTGAGGGCGATTTCTCCAGTGATCTACAACGGGTCAGCTTCTGGTTCTAGATGGGAAGTTGTCACCTGTTTCCGCGAAGGACCATTTGGAACAACACTGGATCCACTTGGCCTTCTCCATTCATAATGCTGACGCAAATTTGGAACGCAAACATCAGTTTGTGCCTCTCAAACAATCCCATGCAAGTGTAATTGAATGTCTGAAAATGTCATTCATTTCCACGTCTACAACGAGACGTACTTGTGTGGTCAAGGTGTCGATGATGTTTCTCAGCCTCTTTTGCAAGTTAGAATCGTAAGCGGCAAGACCTAGAGACTTGCGGTACACGTCCAAGAATGAAGACAGGGCGTACTGGTACATTTCGTTGACTGAGTTCAGTGTCGACAATACTGAGAAAAGTATGGCACCTCTCTTCGCAGCGGGGGTATAACCTGATGACGTCACCATGGGTCTGCAAATGCGATATGAGACTTACCTTCACGAAGCCTCTCAATGTCGCGAGCAGTATTTTTAGCTTCCTCCAACTTGGCTGCAATTTCAACAGATTTTTCTTTTGTACCTTCTAATGTTGCGATGAGCTCCGCATTATCCAACATCTGTCCCGTAGATTGCGCCAGCTCCGCCAAGAGAGAGTCCTCGAAATCCTGCGGAAATTTCACAAAAAACTCGGCGAGATCTCGTGACACACTCACCTTGAGTAGTTTTCTGTTTTCGCTCATCTCAGCGATGAGAGCCTCTCTCCTATGCTCTGTCTCTGGTTGTTCAAATCCGACGACAACATTTAAAAGCTGGTCTTGAAGCCCTTGTTGTGTCACGTTAAAGTTGACCACCATCGTCTTTCCAAATATTCCGGGTGCGTAATTCGGATTTCCGGTCTTGGTGGTCATGTACAACCTGAAGTTCTCGTTCCAATCGATCTGAAGGATGTCGACACTTGATCTACACCGAATCGATGTCGACATACCTCCTTATCCGCGAATTTGATGACTTTGCGAGATCCGATCATCTTGTAATTCTTGTCTAAGACAACATCCAGGATGGGATCAATCGTCTCGTCGACACCCTCGATCAGCATGGGAATACCATATGTTATGCACAGTTCAACCTGCTTTGCGAAATCGCTGTCGTGGAATGTTCTGATGACTAATTTGGACTTGGCCTCTTTCTTGATGATCCAGTTGACTGCTTGCATCTGGGGGTCGATGCAGAGTGGCCATCTACAACGGGGTGAGTGGAAACTCTGAGAAAATTTCGAGATTACCTGCTGGCACGAGTGGTGAGGAGACCATTTTGAACGGAAAGTTCATCGTTGGGAAGACCTTCAGAAGCCCATTTGGATATCTACAACGAGTCAATATAAAAATCATTGAAGAAATTCAAATTTCAATAGAAATGGATCACCTCCAACTGGTCAGTAAGCAGATCTTCCACTCTATAATTATCTGATAGAGGGATCTCGCGATCGAGTAGATCTTCCTTCCACATGTTGATCATATCTTTCCTCAACTCAAAAGTGAAAGGACCGGCGTAAGATAAAAAGGCCGCAGCGATTAAACTGTCACCGACCAGTCTGTGCTGCTTATCTGACAGGACCTGAAATTTCACTGAGATTCGTCCTGGTTTTGAATGCAAACCAGAATTTATTTTGACAGATATATTTGAACAAAAACTATTTTTGGAAGGAATATTTCAAAGTGATGCACTACAACTGACCTCCATTTCCTTTGTCCAACGGACTCGTTCTGTGCCAAGACCAGAGATAAGCTTACTCGCAGCTGTCAGTCTCTTCTCCATGAGCTCTGCTTGCTCACGCAGCTCCGCCTGAAAAGTTCGATCAGCCTTTCCCGCCAAAATCTCATTTCAAATTTCAAGTACCTGCTCCGCCGAGCCCTTTGCGTATTGTGACTCCAGCTGATATAATTCTTCAGAAAGCGCGGCGATCTCTTGTTTGATCTGGTCCAAGTCCTTTTCGTTTTGCGCCTGCATTTTGATGGAGGACTCCACGGCTTTTCTCTTGGGAATCACAGACTTTGCCACATTGTAGTACTTCATCATGGCCAAGACCCAAATATTCAAGCCATTACCGGCGATGGAGATGAGCTCCATCTGTGTGCCCGCATCTATCTTTTTCAACAGTTCTTTGACCCCTTTGACTTGTTTCTCGGTGATGGCGTCTGGGTTCAGCTCCATGAGTTGGTTGAGGAAGTTGATGGCTGTCATTCTTTGTTTCGCTTCTTTCCAGGAGACTTCCTTCGCGCCTGAAGTTTGTCAGATCTTTCAAGTTGAATTTAATTTTTGCTTCTCTTTGTTGTGATGCGGATTTGCGCAAAGTCCTGAGGAATTCTATCTTACCGAGCAATATGCAAACGCATTGTGCAACGATCTGCACAGCCTTGTGAGGCGAGGCGAAAGATCTCAGCTCAGTCACATCTGCCTTTGACAAGTTCTGAAGTGCCGCTCTGGCCTCTGCCACAGCAGGGAGCGCCTGTTCGAGACTGCTCTCCGCCTCTGTTTTTTTGGCCAGAATTTGGGCTTGTAATTCCTTCAGCTCTCGTTCTTTTGCGGTGGCCAGGGCCTGTTTGACTTGCACCTTGGCCTTGTTTTCAGAGATAGCCACGAGGAGGTGGTTGTTGGCCTCAGCCTTCTGGTCTACTATGATCTTTTGCGTGACCAACTTGGTGTTAAGTTGATCCAGATGCTGTGCGGCCTCGATCAGCTTCTTCAGCCCACCGTCGAACCTCTTGTGTGCGTCTTGAATCTTCTTTTTGTTATCTCTGAGCAGCTCGACGTACTTGTTGATATAGTCCAAGAAATTAGTGGGTGTCACATAGTTGTGTCTGTGTATCTTCTCGAGTTGTTCGCAGAACCCGTTGATAGAAAGGTGAGTTCTGACGACGTGGGATACTACCTCTTTACGGTAGTTCTCCGGCACGCCTTGTTCTTCGCCCAAAAAGTGTTGTGCGACGGATTGTAGAGCTTGCTGTGGCCATTTGCTGAACCAATCTACAATGGTGTTGCTGACCAGACCCGGGAAATTTCTGCAGCGTCTGCGGAGTAATTCTCCAGGAGACATGCAGAGTACGATGTGAAGGTTGTTTCTACAACGGTTGATGAAGAAGTTCCAGCAGTTTTCTCTGGAATCTGGAATGCGAGACTTTATGACCTGGAGAAATGAATCAGAGTGGGATCGGAAATTTCAAGGAAAGCTCACGTCGTCGCGGATGGCGTTGATGACCTGCTCCTTTTCTTCATCAGCAAGCATGGCTGGAACCATTCCAGAGGTCAACATATTGTTGATAATCTCCAAAAATCCTGAAAGGATCAACTACACTGTTGTAGACGTACACCCACCTTCTCTGGCCACATGTGATTCTGTGAACAAGAATACAGTCTCTTTGTTTTCTATTCCAAGCATCATGTATAATTTCTTCAAGTCTTCTCTTAGGTTGTTCTCATCATAACCTTTAGAGATGACCACTTCAAAGAACTGATATCTCGCCACAAAAGCTGCGAGTCGCGCGAGTGATTGTTTACCGCTACCGCTGATGCCCACCAGCATGGCGTGACCTTGTCTCGTTAATGTAGACTGAAGGAGAGGTGGTATCATGATGTCGACGTTCTTTAGGCTTACCTCGAGGACGTCTGATGACGCGTAGTATACGGGTCAAGTGCTCAAGTGCATCATCAAAAAGAACTAAGCTCATCGGATTGTTCTTCTCGTTGTAGTTGGCCAACATATCCTCAAAGAAGGGTCTCAAAGACTCGTAATTCGCATAGTCCTCGTAAATGCGGACATTGTCGTCTTGCACCTGTACAAGTCACCCCTATGTCGACATTCCTTCGACTTACCCTAAAGTCGCCGTAAATGAGAGGATTCACCATGGCGAAGGCAGACTCATCGGGAAAATTGTCCTGTATGATCTCTTCAATCTGATCACACACAAATCGTCTATCCTCATCATTGATGAGACGGTCATGAAACACCCTCATGCACTCATTCCTCCACAACCTGACCATTGATGACGTGGTCTCAAACTTGTCAAGTGTCGACACACAGAGACCCTCTAGGACCCTGCTGATGTCCCTCACATTGAAGATGTAGTGGAATTTTGAGGGGGTGGGCAGAAGTGCTTTCGTGACAACTTCATAGAGTCTGAGCGTGGAGCTGACTAGTTTTGGCGCGATCTCTTTGATGGAGTCGCTGAAAGGGTCCAAGTGTTCTTCTAAGATGGTGGAGAAGATTCTGTCAATATTGAGTGAATTTTCGCGGAAATTTCGGGTCACCTGTTCATGGTGATCTGCGAGGGGAAGGGGATATTGATGACGCTGAACAATGAGATGAAACGAGGATCTACAACGTTTCTACCACCGCCTGGGGGTCCCATCGCAGCGACAAATTGTACATTTCTCATATTCTTCCAATTGAGTTCTTTTCCTCTGTCATATAATCCACCTGTCCATGTCAATCGCAAAGTTCAAGGAAATATGAGGGAAAAGTCACATACCTTTCTCGATCATAAGCTTGAGGAGGGCGATAGGTTGCTGTGTTCCGTACTTATCGACAGTGGGCATGTTCAAGTCGTCAATAAAGACGATCAGATTCTTTCCGCTGGAGGGACCGTAAGTTCCCTTGGTCCAACGCTCCACGTTTGTCTCTATGGTGCGTTGTAGATCGAGGGAGGTGGTCCTGCTGGAGAAGTTGGTGTTGAGGCGTACAAAGGTCTCCTGGTCCAGTGCGGAAATGCAGGAATTGATCATCATGGTCTTTCCGGTACTGGACTCACCTGACATCTTTCAGCCGTGTATCTACGCTATTGTAGATGATACATACCGACGAATAGAACGGGGACTTTGGCTGTCATCGCAGTGTTTAAGAACCAATTGCTTCTGACCGTGTCAAGCGTGGGCACCATGATCTCGTGGAACTTCTGTCTCTTCTGTGCCTTGAAAGGTGTTATCCTGGAGATCCAACTCTGCCATTTTCCTTCCTCAATGGAGAAGAAATAATCATATAGCGTCTGTCCCACAGGAAGTTGTCCTGATGACGTCATCACTAGAAAACCCATGAGATTACGTACCTGCGGCGACGGGTGTATCACCTGCATCTACAAGCGGCCAGTCGGAAATGCTCTTGATAAACTTATCGAATGAGACTCTGCTGTCCTCAGTCAAAGTGGCACCCAAGGACCACATGATGGCAAAGATGAATACACTCTCTACGGTGCGGTGTTCAATGACATCAGAATCCTTCGTGAGGAGTATGGAGAGCATGGTGCAGAGCTGCTTCACCATGGCAACTGGGATGATGGGAATCACAGTCTTCAGTTTCTCCAGGACAATACCGTTGGATGATCCTGTGAAATCTCAATGAAATTTCATCGACTAAATACCGACCTTCAACGATGTAGTCCATTGCGGTGGGGATATACTTGTCGAAAAGTGATTTGAGGGTGTCACTCTCGTTCTTTCCTCTCTTAGCAACCCAAGACTGGAAATATGGCTTGTATCCAGTATTCACTGGGTCAATATATACCATACCACATCTGTTAGAATGTCAGATGAGATCTCTTTGTGAATGATCACACCTGCTGACCGTGGCGGGGGATGCGTGTCGCAGATCTGCGACTTCGAAAAGTAGCGAACAAGTCTTCTGGAGCCTGATTCTCTCTCCATTGGGAAGTGTCAAGAGCCTGTTATCATCCATAACGGAGTTCATATTCTCCACCCAGATTGCATCCACATCTCCATCAAATACGATGTACTTGAGATCCTTCTTCTCCGTTGGCTTATTGCATTCTCTGAACAGGTGTCACATTCTAGATCTACAACGCGGACGGGAAATTCACCTGAAGATGTTGGATAGAAGTCCATCGGTCCAGTCTCTGGTGTTGGGGTCCAATATACCGTACAGTTCGTTGACGGTCTGCGCCTTTGGATTGAGTATGTACAACTTGGTGGGCAGCCCAATGGCTGTCTGAGCACGAGCCAATGTTTCCAGGACAACCGTCTTTCCTGGGAGATTTCAGTGAGATTTCGTCGGAATTATGATTGACATACCACCACCGGAAGGACCCACCAACATACTGGTATGTCTCGTCTTCATCGTCTCGTACAGCTGATGACGTCATCAATAATTCCTCTAAAAAACAAGATCAAAACATCATGATCACTCACCTGCATGACCTTGTCGACCTGATCAGGGATGATCTGGTAGTCATGTTCCTTCAAGTTGTTTTCTATGGCTTCAAACAACATCTGGTTCTTCGCCTTTGGAACTTCCAAAGAGGGGAAGAGGTCATTGATCAGTCCATTAAACAATGCGGCATCCTCGAAGATGAAACGAGGCAAGTTCATGTCTTTGAGTGCCATCACGAGGACCACCTGATGACGTCACATCGTTGTAGATATAGTTGTAGATGCGTACCTGCTCTCCAAGATCTGCAGCCTCACGTTTAAGTGAGCCAGCTCTGACGAGTACTGCTTTGAGAGCACGAAGACCAAAATCATAATGGAACTGCTTGGACAACTGTTCCCTCGCAACGGCGTACAGCACTGTCATCTTCCTGGCCAACTGTTTGGCCTGAGTGAATCCTGAAAGCGGTAAGGACGTAATCTCTTCCCACAATTCCCACCCTCTGAGAAAAGCATGATCTCACAGATCAATTCAAGATCTGGTATCACCATGACTACGGGTCTGAATAAGGCTTTCAGATTGTCGGGCAGCTCTGTTCTTCCCGCATAGTGAGGATTCATCGTGATGAATATTCCAGCCTTCAAATCCAAAGAGATGTCGTTGCCTTCAAAAGGCAACCTCGCGAGACCGTTCCTCATGGCCGTTTGGATTGTCTTGATCTGTACAGAGATGACTGAAAGAACCTCGGGATCGATACGATTGAACTCATCAAAGCATCCCCATCCTTCATAATTCAGCGAAATCTCATGGAAAACTCGGCGAAATCTCACCTCCACATTGTACGAGACCAGAGAAGATGCTACCCATAGTGGAATAATCTAAACCTTCACTACAATTGAACACAATACAGTGCAATCCGAGTCCTTTCGCAAGGTCCTTCACCGTCTCGGTTTTACCCGTTCCTGCAGGTCCAGAAGGTGCTCCTCCAAGCCTCATGGAGAGCGCTTGTGTCAATGTCATGATACATCTCTCTGCGGAATGTCAATGAGATTTCACGACTTTCTGGAGATTTCTGACCAGTCAGGGGGGTCACGACAAGACGGCCGGAAAGGCCTAAATATTCGTAGCCATAGTCGAAAACTCCGTTGCACTGGCGGACTTGCACGTCGTCCACCTGTTTATCCCAGTAATAACGTAGTTGTGACTCCCACTCAAATTCTCTCGCGTCTAAAATAGAATCCTTCACAAAACGCTCGATGACGTCACGCTGGTACACGTCTATGATGATGAGGGTGTTGACCTGGAATTTTCAGGGAGATTTCGAGGAGATTTCGGGAAATATCACCTTGATTCGGTCGTTTTCTGTGAGGTCCTTGCGAACTTCTCCGACGAGTTCAATCAATCTTTGTGCCAACTTTGCGCTCAACTTTTTCATGGCATACTTATCACCATCTCTGATCTGTTGGAATGTGTCTTCCACCTTTTCATCTCAATACAACCATCTACACTGTTGTAGAATCTCACCTCCCAGGTCCACCAGATCTGACTTCCGAGCAGAGTGATCATACCGGGGTATTGATAGAGCCATTGCATTCTGGGTGTCTTGGGATAAAAGAAAGTGGCTTCCTTAGCGGTGGCTCTGAGGGTCCTTCTCATCTCTGCCTCGCATGCTGACATCCAGCTCTCCACTTGGCCTTCGACGAGTATGGGCTGTCTCAAAGTGATGGCTTCTCCCTGATGACGTCATCATTACGCTCCTTGTGGATGTGAAGCTTCTTCTTGCAAGAATAATACAGATATTGGCACAGCTGCAGTCTGACTTTGTAACAAACAAATATTAAAAACTCACCTGAGAAGAGATCATACCCACGACATTCCTCGTATTCCTCGAATTTCCAAATTTGAGGGCGATGACGTTGTCAAACAGCTTGATCATGTGTTCTTGAACGTTTGTGGGATCCTGACTTCCGATGATACTCAACAACTCGTCATCTGAGATGAAGAAAAAGCGCGGGAAACTGTTTCTCTTGGTCAAGAGATACTCGCTGAGACTCTTCTGGCATGTCTCGAGTTGTTGTGCCAGACTCTTCAATAGTTCGAGTCTGTCCATCTGACAAGCTTCCAAGACAAGTGTATTCTTTGCCGTCTCTGTCATGATCTTTTTGAAGGTCTTGTCGACACGCTCGAAACGCTTAGCCTCTTCTGGCAGTTGTAGACGGATGTCATCCGCCATGAAAATGTTCTCTAAATACATCCATTTTCTCTGCACGAGCATCCACACGTCAGTGACCTGAAATTTCATTGAGTTTTCGACTGAAATTCAAAGAAATCTCACCTCTGCAATAAGGGACAATGTCCTCTCCCATTTTTGTACAGCGGTGATGAAGGGAGAGACATATCTAGAGGCGCTCATGCTCTGTAGGTTCATGGAACCGTCGTCGTTGTAACTGACAATGTCATCTATCGTCTTCAAGATGTAGCCCTTGTCTTCCGCGCCCTTTGCGTATTTTTGAATTTCAAAACGCATGCCCTTCCACAGATCCGCAATCTTGTTGATACCCGCCTACATCACGTAAACATCACACTCTATAACATAGAGCCACCCACCTCAATGGACAATTCCTTGGACGCAGCAGAAGTGATCTCCTCTATCTTGTCAGCATAGTTATGCAACTCCATCTTGAAGATAGATTCTAGTGTGAATGTCTTTGAATTTGTTTGGAAGGATTGTCCGGTCACGTCCATGAGCGCCTTCCAGTGACGGGGTCTCAGTGCCTCGTTCTTCAAGTGTCTGAACAAAGGAATGCTTTCTTTGAAGCTGTTGATCAGTGCCGTGACAATGCCATAAGGTCTGTAATTCTTCAACTCTTGTGGGAAGCGTTTTAGTTTGGACACAAAGTCCTCGATTCCGCGGGAGAGTGACTCGATGTCCAAGTCGACCCATAATGTGTTGGCCCATCGGTTGATAGCTTCTTTCTGGTCGTAATACAACGAGTAGATCTTGGCGAGACCTGGTCACATGATCAGCGCGTTGTAGATGGATGACATAACCATCCTTACCTTCTAATTCTGACTCCATCTCCATCAGCTCGGGGTATGATGTGATGGGAAGGTTAAACAATTTCTCGGCGAGAACGAACCCGTCTCTGATTTTGGAGTATCTTTGAAGCTCCTTCTGGTACTTCTTGACGAGCTCAAGGCCGGGGTCCATCTCGATATCACTGGATCCTGTATGACGTTATCACAATTTACGAAATTTCCGCGAAAAATGGAACGCAACTCACCTGGACCATTCTTTTGGAACATCTTTTTGAGCTTGCTGACTTTGCTCTGGAATTTTTTGACTTGTTTGATGGTGGTTTCCGTGAATCTCGACTTGACAGCAACAAGACTCTCGTCGACTTCTCTGGCCTTCTTTAAGAGGTCGCTCCAAGTCAGTGGAAGTCTGTGCACCATCTCTATCTCTGCAGATGGCATCACGATATTGTACATCTGTAAGGTGCGATATCTCTCTTGAATGTCTGATATCTTAATCTCCATATCCATCGAACTGGTCCACACCTATTCCATCAGATCTTTCCTCGGCATTTCATGGAAATTTCCGAGAGAATTCTGTGACGTAATCAACACCCCACCTGATCGATCACATTGAGGATGAATTTCAAATCGTCCATCGTGTCTGGGATTCTGCTGAGGTCGGCCTCCACTCTGGCAAAAGCCTCGATCAGCTCGTCTAAATTGGCCTTCACGGAGGTGTGCAATAATTTTCCGATGGAGTGCACCCACGATGATGTTTCTGAGCGTATTGCGGCCTCCAGCGGTACGCATGATACTCTCAAGAATCCAATGTCTTTCTCTGTGGATAAGCTGGGACAATGTTAAGCCCATCTACAACCAGACAAAATATTCACCTCTCCACTTCTTGACCCATTTTAGAGTACAATAATAATTTAGAGTCGTAATCTACAACGGTCGGGTTCTTCTGTGCGAATTTGTCGAGAGTTGGACCCTTGTCCATCTTCCAAAGAGGTTTGAAACGCTTCCAGCTGTCCAGATATTTGGACAGGCGCGCAAAGGTTCTGTTTACACCTTGGTTGAATTGGAAGATAGTCTTGATGATCTGAGGATTCACCGAGATATCAGTGAAGAAAGAAAATACGACAACCTGTCAATCCGTCAGAACTTTCAAGGAATCTTCTTATGGATCTCATGTAAGATGAGATTTCAGTGAAATTTCGGAAAATCCTCACCTCTTCGTCTTCACCCACGACTTGGGGAGGGGTCTCCACACAAGTACCGTCCATCCATCTGTGGAATGGCTTTGTACACTCCACAATGTTTCTGATGATCTTCCCAGAAATCTTGCTCACCTATACACGTCATCACGGCTCTTTTTGAACGATGACTATGATTCTTTTGCAGTTTTTCTCTGCGTCCAATTTTACCTCGTTAAAAGAGGGTGAAACGATGATCTCAGGGGCACTAAGACTCGCCGTGATCTGAAACAAAACCGGTGCAGAAACTTGCTCCTCCGGCGACACGTTCCAAACCGTGGCGAGCGCGTTGAGATTGCATAGGACCATCCTGTTGAGCGCGTTGTAGACGCGCCTCTCCCAAAATTGGTAGTAAGATTTCATGCGGGGTGAAGACAGTGTATTTTTGTGTTCGATGATTCCTTCGATCTTTCCCAAGAGGCTCCCAATGGTCTTGTATTTCTTCACGATCTCCTCCACGATCTGACAGATTTAGATCTGTGAAGATCGATCTACAACGCACCTTTCCATTCTCTCTCTCCATGGCTTCGAGAAATTCTTGGAGGTCGAGAACGTCAGCGTGATGTGATCTTTTAGAAGGGGGCAAGTATAACACTCCATCTTTCCACGTGACGTCACTCCTCCCGTTAATGTACGGGATCAACACCGCGTTAGCGATGGATTCTACCACACCACCGATCTACAACGCGTCAATTGTTGATCTACAACTGGATCTACATCACCATGGAAGCGTTCTTTTGGATCTGGTTGACGATGGATTGGAATTTGGAGATCTCTTGTTCACATTTCTTGATGAAATCTGGAATGCCCAAAGAATTCCAGTTTAAAGAGTCGAAACCTGGTCTCAGTACTGATTTCAACTCTTCAAGTATGGGGGTGAGGAGTGGCCACTCTGAAGGGGCAATTTTCTCTAATACAGCGTTGTAGTTGGCCAACATATTGTTTAAATTATCGACATATTTTCCGAATTTCTCTTCCTGATGAAAAGTCAAAATGATGATTACTAAATCTACAACGAGCGTCACCTGCAGAGTTACATTTAAAGCAGTCTCGGGCACTTTGAAACCGTTCTGGTCCAAATATTTGGTCTCTCTTATGATGGTCTTGAGATCTGGGTGAAAATTCACTACAAACATGGGTCTGGCATCCTTTGGATTCTGCAGAACCTTGGCCTCGATGATTTCCCTGGGCCTTGTGTCTTGCAGCACCGGGTTCTTCAGATATCCCAGAGCGATCATTTCTACTGTGTCGGACCACTGCTTGAATTTCTACGAAATTTCAGCGACATTTCGATCATCTACAACCGTACATTTTGTTCGTAATTCCTCATGGTCTTTCCGAGCGCTAGATATTGATTCTTAACGGTTTGGCCTGCCTCGCTTTCAAGCATTTCGGGTAAGCTTTGGAATCTAATTATGGGTCTTTTTATGCGTTGGAATAATCCCTTGCACCAAATAATCGCGCCAGCCACCGGGGGTTGGTTTTTGGCGATGGGTGGGTTGTGCATTTCTCGCTCAAAAATCTCTTTCACTCTCTGAAGCTCGATAGTGTATCTACAACGAGTCACATCCAGAAAAAAATCTGTACATACCTCTTCAGTACATCAGAGAATTTGTCCATCATTTGTTTGTTAATTACAGGTCTGGACTTCAAGTTTTTAAAATTTTGCAACAGTTCGAACGCTTTTCCCGTTAATTTCCCCGAAATTACATCGAAATTCAGCTGCACTCACCTCCCTCTGCTGATCGTAGATTATTGAAAGCAGCATCAATGAATTGTTTGGTCATATCTTCAATAGATAACACGTTCTCATTAAAACGAGCCATCACTGTCTCCCAGCTCGTCTGGTACCTCTTGTCAAATACCTGATGACGTCATCATCCATCTACAACGCCATGATATTTTCGAAGATTTCACCTCAAAATTAACGGATTCAATGGAGGAAATCATCTCCTCCACTCGGGTCAAGACTTGATCAATTTTGTGAGAGTCTCCAGTGACAGCTGTACACGTCATCTACAACTGCAAACCCCGACCAAACCCACCCTTCAGCTCCGGTCCCAAGATAATATGGAATTGCTCCAAGACGGCCGCGACGTCTAAGAGGTCGACACATCGCTCGGCCATGTAATCTGTTTGGTCAAACATCTTTTTTCTATCGAATTCCCAGCGGTCATCAGATCCTGACTGTTCGATCTTCTCACGAACATCAAAATAGGTCTCCTTCCATTTTTCCAAGACTTCTTTTGCTTGTTGAATTTTGACTTTTCCAGCGTTGTCCCTCAGCACTTTGGACACGTTGACGATCTATTTTTTGATCAGCGTTGTAGATGGATTACCCGTGGGTTATTTTTGGAAGATAATCACCTCTGAGACTTTGTTGGAGATTTCCCAGGCAATTCGTTCGAGAAGAGGGGTCATGTACTCATCACGGTTATAATATCTATGTTTGTCATTTTGACCCTCTACATTGCTGAAAAACTCTCACCTTGAGATGATCCACACCATTCGGAGTGCATTCATCATGGAGGGCAATGTCTCTTTGATGGTGACGAGTGTACCTTGAGAGATATTCTTAAAGTGTCTCTCGAGTGTGGTCAAGAACTTGACATTGTCCTGGGCCTCGAAATGTAATTTTTGCAGTTCACTTGTGACGGTGATGAAGGTGTTGCGAGCGGGGGAGTCGCTGTTGGCCTGTACAAAATTATTTTTAGAACTTGGTTGTCTTCTGTGCTGAAGTTTGTCTGCAGTTACAATTTCGTGATTTTCTGCGTAAGACATGGAATCCAATTCTCTCTAAGAAGGAAAAACGCCGAATAATTACCACTTCAAGGACCTCCAACATCTTCTTTAATGTGGGATTATTTAATTGTTCAAAAAGTGTATTATAGACGGCATTCCTCGCTCTCCAAAACTCGATCTCGGCCATGGGACCATTCCCCTGTTCAGATCAGAAATGATACAAATGAAATTCTCGGCACCTTTGGTTGTTTGTTGATCTCTCGTTCCGTCAGACTCGCTATGAGCGGGTTCCATTCTTCAACTGCTGCCTCTATCTTTGCAACTAACTTGATCCCATTAGTGACGTGTTCCTATCTGCGAGACTTACTTGACTGTCCTCTGCAGATGTTTGAACATCTCTGATCTTTATGTTTGGAATGTTAAGTCGGATGTCACCATTGACTTGTTGTATTGTATGTGATATCTGTGTTGCGAATTTTTGAACATCTGTATTTATTGAGCTGTGATGCTTGATAATTTAGATTGGATTTTTGAAACGAGAACGGAAATCAAGCCCACAACTTTCTCGAAGGAAACTGCCAAAAGAAAGACTCCCACTTACTTCCAATGAACTCATTCCGCAGTGAGTCGGCCACCTTGCTTTGTCCATTCGCCGACTGGATGAGAGGCAAATAGACTTCTTTAATAATCTCCTCCAATAGAAGAAGATTATAGCTATCGTCCATGTTTGAGACGCTGGTGAAGCTGCTCGAAAATTTTGCCTTCCGTTACAAGAATCCATTTTTAGGACTGAAAAAAATTTGAATTTTGAGACACTCACAAAAACCGTCATCACAAAATCGCTGACACATGGACTTTCTCGACCGCTCTCTTGGTGAGCTGGACATCAAGAAGACATGAAATCTAATAGCTATTTTTTATAGACGATGTCATTGGCGAGAGGAATGGCAAGAATAGACAACGAACATCAGTAAAGAGGGAACCAGGCCAAAACATAAAGAAGGAACAACGAGAGAAGGGTGATAGATCGAAGGAGAGATCAAAGAAGAAGAGGTCGGAGCAGATCTCAAAAGCACGTGGCACTCCTGTGAAAAGTGAAAGGTTCAATCACGAGGCCTTGTCCAGACCTTTATCAAACGGTCAACAACAAAAGTATGAAGTATATGGTTGTGAACTGCATGTTGATTATTTAGAAGGAAGAAACCTGTCCAAAATCAGAAAAGAAGAGGAAGACCGAATGGTGTCGATAAAATCCCACCACAGAGAAAGCGAACATCCATCAAAGATCTGAAGATCGTCGTCCAGAATACAGTAATTGCACAAGATGCCGCTGCACCAAAAGGGAGAGGTTCCACTGCGTCTCGTCTGGCCAGTAAAAAATCTGGAGGACATCGCGACCACAAGAAGCCAATAATTACCGTCAAAGTGAGCCTGATTGACCATTTCACCATTTTTGTACAATCTTGATCTCCAGCTGATGCATTCTTTTTAGAATGGTCGTACCGGCTTGTTGAGACCTTCTCTAAAGAGAAGACCTCTATCTATACAAAACCGACTTCTGAAACGGGTGAGGACATTCACGACCATGATCGATCGACTGTTACGTCCTGTACATAAGGTTGATTATAATCCTAACAGCTATGGACAGCGAAGCATCTTTGTGTTTGCCTCGACATTATAAGTCATGACTTATAATGCACAAAATGACTCACAACCATCGTTATCTAATTCACTTTGAGATTCACAAATCTCTATCGCATATGATTCGCATTACAACCAACTCTAAAGAATCACAAAATTGACATAATCGCAGAAATTGAAGACGACTGACCCCAAAAACATTCTGATTCAATCGGCACCGATCTCCAGAGACAACCTTCCGCATCTAACCAAGTCCCACCCCCGCCCCCACCTTCGACCCCGTCTATCAGGTCTCGTCTCGTTGTAGATAGCACTCACCTTACGTATCCAGCACTGAGACCACCACACAACAGATTCAAAGAGTCGAGGATTAGAGCAGATAGAGGTCAAATTGCCAGAAAAGAACAACAGATTCAGACACTGCTGAAAGCCAACAAAGACCAAACGAAACAGATCCAAGCTCAAGCCGAACAGATCAAGGCGTTGTCTAATAAGCACTTGCAGAGGGTCAGTGTTTTATTTTAATTCACTCGATAATTTACCGTTGTAGTATGACGGATCACCAAAAATGTCCAGGCAGATCAGAATCCAGGTACCTTTTGAATTTAAAAGAATTCAATTGTTTTCTGAGTATTTGAACAAAAGAATATCAAAAATTGAAAATAATAGAGGAGCGATATGTTTGGGGGAAGAGGTGAACAGAGAGTCCAAACACAAATCTACAACGAGCCACAAGGCCAGTTTGATAGATTCGAAGAGTACGAATACGACCAAATACAACCCGATAGAAGAAGGCAAAGAATCGTTCACATTTCCCAGAGAATCAAGGAAGAGTAATAATAAAATATCCTCTTCATGTTTTGACACGCTGACTTTTGTGCTCCAACTTTTCGATCAGTTTGTAAGTTCATACAACTTGCGGCAAGTGCTCGTGAATGTACAGCAGTCACGATAACAATCGCACTCGATTTAATGTCTGAAAGTATTGCACGGATCATATGATTTAATTGTTCTCTCTGTTTTTGGATGCTGGAGCCGATTTCTTTGATTTAAAGTTGCCTTCTTTTCTGGATCTGGGTTGTGAAGTGTCTTGTATGTTTTGTGATTCTTGAGGGCCGGTGGCATTTGGATTGTCTTGCATTCCCTGCAACATGTCAGCAAAACAAAACAAAAAGTATACCTTTTGAGTCTGCTGACAAAGAGATTCCGTCCTGTCTGTTCTGATCGACTTGGATTTGTGGAAGGTTACCTTAATGTCGGCATATTGAGAGGATGGCGTTACAGTTGAGAGAGGAACTACCTTTTTACCTCTGTACGCTCTGTACGGTGCATTGAAGTTCCTGGTTTGAGATGTACGTGGTAGTGGTGTCTCAACTGAGAGGGGACCATCTGTATCTAATGATGCCTACATTGATGAGTTTGGAATAGCCTTTTTTGCAGCTTACTTTGACGTGATTGTTCTGCTCTTCTATGTATTCCTCCACCATTGCTTTTGTGATATCAAAATCTCTAATCTAGAAGAATTCTTCAGAGTTTGCCTCCTCTTATATCAAGCAGTGAGGTCAATTTGACTTACAGAAGGAAAGATGAGTCTAATTAATTCAAAACCGCTGTTCTTCTCAATGTCTGAATTGATCATCAATATCGCTCTTTTAGGCTGTAGATGGTAACTCTCCTTCTTGATCTGAGACTCATCTCCCAGAGTATATTCTACCTGCAAAAGATCGGTGGAGATTATGAATGAGATGCTCCACCTGCATATGAGTGGTAGTGTACACTTGCATGATCTGTGAATATCTTTTTATCTCTGGTAAATCAAACATCTTCGAGGATTTGAGAGTCAAGGTAATGCATGCCCGAGTGAATGCAGTCAGTTCTACAGACATACAAGGTTCTGGAGTGGGAAGCGGTCTAGAAATAGTTCTCTCCGACAGCTTCTTCACCTTGCAGATCTGGAGGAGTCAAACTTGTGACAGATAGTAATGACGTAAACATTACTCTCAATAGATGTGTGCAGTCTGCAATAAGAGGATGGACTAATCCTATAGGATGGTATTTGCGCCATCCTGCAAAGAACAAATCAACCAATGCTGGATCATCTCCTACTACCATCTACAATAATCATTAATAATTCATATTATATTTTCACCTTTTCTGCACATTTTGTCTGAGATACAAATTCGTATTTGTGACTGATCAAGAAGATTTCTGGCACTGTGAGTTTAGTCTGGCCTCTCTTCTCTATCATCCTGTCCATCTTATGAAAGATCTGGCACATTTGAACTTTATATCTTGACATTTCCTTGGAAAGCAAGCTTACCCTTAACAATGGTTGGCATCATATCTTGTACTTCTCTTTTGTCTCTGAGAATTAATTCTTTCCTTTTAGTCTGATCGTCCACATTGATCCAATTCACATGTCTCAAGAACTGGAGTAAATTTGTCCACTGTAGTTGTGTTGACAGATTCACTTTTTCCACAAAGTAATCCTTTAAGGTCGGATAGTGCTCTGATATCGCTTTCATACCAAGCAAGTTTAATATGTCAGGATCGTCTGAATTATCTCCTCAGTATATGAGACTTTCAACTAAAGTTACCTTGCCACACTAGCTTTTCCACGTTCGTATATCCTTTCTCAGGAACATAAATCTCTTTGCACAGTATGTTCAAATTGTCATATAATTTGAACAATACAGTCCAGATCTGCACAGTTCACCAAATATCACTGAGATATAACCACCTTTAAGAGTGTGTCTGTGTCAAAAGTTTGGTTCTTTTTTATCAGATCTGATGCTCTATCAAGTGTAGTTTCATCCAATTTCATAGGGATACCCAATAACCGCATCAATCTCTTGTTTGTCAATACTCCATCTTTTTCAAGGCACGGTAGATGTTCAGAGAGGGGTAGCAACGCCTTACAGCGAAACACTTTGCCAATTGCCTGATATCATGTTAGGGTCTGGTAGTGAAAATGATGGTATAGCAAAATAGAACTACCGCTCAAAGAGTGTCATACCTCAAACCCGGATGTAGTAACGATATGAAGATTTTGTATCAGATTTACCACGTAATTCATCTCAATGTCTGTGTACAGTGAAAAGTTCCTATCAATCACCTATTACCATAATTAATCATATTCAAAGAGAAAGATGCTCAACATTTCCGGTAGAATGAGACTAAAGGCATCTTCTATGCAATAGAAATCATCACCTTCACCAATAATATGGACAGTGCATCAGAAAATGACGCCTTTTTCAAGACTTGGGAGAAGTGTGAATCTGTTTGGAATCCCTCGTCTTCTAAATCCATCCAAGAATCACAAATTTCACTCGGTTTATGCTCCATCTGTGGTACCATGTTGACACCCATCAAGATTGAGAACTCCTTCAAATCTATCTGTTGGCCAAAAGTCTGCAGAAATTCCGCACTCTCTGTGTGTGACATGATCTGAGAATGTCATTATGATATCTCACACTTTGACACTTTCCCATTTGAGTTCTGTACTCGGGTAGTATATTTCTTGGGCTCTGCATGCAGCTCCACTCTCTGTGGGAAGCCACATTGTCTCACTGATAACTTCTATTGAAGAATGACTTGATTTGTGGTGTCTTGACATAAATAAGAAGTGTGCATAGAGGTTCTCAGGTGTAAACGTCCAACATATCTCCTCGGCGGTTTTTGAGGCATGCAAGTAGAGTATTGCCGAGGCAATATCTTCAATACTTGCTGGATAAATCCCTGATTTTTTTTAGCAAAGTGTGACCCATTATATTTTCAGCCAGACAAACTAGATCACATAATATCACCGTGATTTGAGCGAGTAAAGAGTTTATCTGATTGATCAATTTATATCTGCAATCTCTAGGAAAGGGCAGGAGGAATCCTGCACAACAGAAGGATGCAATACACGTACCACTTCTCCAAAATCAAGATCAGACACGTCACAAGGAACTGACCTGAAGATATCTCCTTCCTTCAGTGACGTCATATCCCCCTCTATATCTGTCAGAGATTTCTTGGAGATATCTTACCCTTTGTGAGGAACATTTCTAGATCATATATGCTCATTCCGTTCTTTATACAGCGTTGTAGATCTACTAGATTATTGCTCAGGTATTTGTACAAATCGTTCAGCCAGTTTTCTTCTGCCTGAATTGTCTTCTTTTGGAGAATAGAAAGCACGTGACTAACTGTTAGAACATCACATTGTAAAGATTTGTTGAGATATCTTCTGTCATAAACGTCGAGAGATGCAAATTCTAGCCCAGTTACATCTTTGAGTTCTTGGTTTGTGATCAGATTTTCGTATTCTGATGGCCTGATAAGCACCTTGTGACAGTAACTATCATAAGAAATATATGACAGAAACATCCAGATATACCTCTGAAGGCTTACACCAAGAACCAGACTCTGTGATTAAGCATGCTGAGGCATTGATAACCTCTTGTAGATTGGCCACTAATTGGCACCAAAATGGGTCTGATATGTCTTCTATGTCAGGCAAGAAGGTGGGCAATTTTCTTTTGAACTCTTCGTCACTGTTGACAGCTCTTTGGAAGACGTATACTGAGAAAGAATCAATATGACTGCAAAAAATATATCTGGGCCATTTCTTAACGGAATTCATACCTATAGAATCTCTGAGCCATCTGTTCCATGCATTGTTTTTGTGTACTTCTTGTCTTGATGTGACGAGCTCAAAATCCGCTTGGATCATGAATTTGAAGCCCACTGTTTGCACGGAAAGAAAGTCAAATACTGGCCAAGTCTTGTCTAACTGTTCTGGGAACGCCAGAATCACTTCTGTCTTACTTCTGCGATATCCTGATATATGTCACAATCAACGAAACCACCGAAACACCTACCTTCTTGTTGTAGAGCGACAGGAATTTCTAGTTCTGCAGAGAGCATCTTGAACTTGTATTCCTCCGTATTCGTCTCAATTCTTCCATCTGAAATTATTCAGCCCACCATTTTCTAATTTTATATTTTAAATTTAATCTTCATTTTCATTTTACATGTCGAATGACAAGAGTGATCTAAAAATAGATCACCTGGATAGATTAAATCACTCTTCACACTCAATCTCTTGACATCGCCCTCCATCTTCTCCACTGTGACCTCTTTATTTCTGGTGACGTCATCACCTGATACAACAGAGAGGGTGATCTTGCTGAGTTTGTGCAAGAAGAGGGGTGCTAAATCTATGCGGTCGGACAATTCTATGGGGTCAAATTCGTGATTTTTCTTCAGAGGCAGATAGAATGTCGTGCCCTGCCATGTTCAGAAACAAAATTTAAATATCTTCCCATTGAATGATAGAAACTCTTTGAAGTGTACGCGTCGGTTTCAAATCGGTGTTTAAGGTATTTTCAGAAATTTAAACGAGAAGAAATGACATAAACAGGTGACGGACACACCACACGTGTTCTCGGGTGGATATAGGTTTATGTTTGATGCCAGAGACAAGATCGGGCATATCGTGCCCAAATGGATAGAGGATTTGCTGTCGTCAGCATTTTGGATTAGCTCTAAAAATGTTTTAAAAAAGTTTACTTTGAATCGAGAGCTAGAAGAATAATTGTCTTCGGACAGCTTGATCAGCATATTCTCACAAGTGTTATATAATGACTGAAGAACATGTTGCATCGCCGGATCGGTGATGTCCATTCCTTTTGACCTGCAAAATATCACAAAGATGCAGTTGTCTCCTTCGATCACCATCTGATGTCTTCGATGACCGATCTTGGTGTTCCCGCCTCAGATTTTGAGGTGATGCGCTGGGTGATATCTGCAACATGATGTGATCTCTCATCCTTATCCGAAATGCCGACTTTGAGGCGGTTGATGATGCTGGTGAGTTTCTGAATCTCCTCATCGTCGTCAGCCCTCGATGCGTTCTGAAGCTCCATGTGTGCTCTCTGCTGTTCGATGATGGCATCTTTTTCTGATATAGAGTCTTTCATCTGTTCCAATGACTTCTCCAGCTTGTTCAGTTGCTGCATGTGGAGTTCATGCACCTGGAATCTTTTAGATCAAGATCACATTATGATGTGAGACCTTTCTATTAATGTCTCCTTCTAAGAACTTCATGCGTTGTGCTTGAAGACCTTTCATCTACAACCAGTCAGAAAATCCCATCAGGATATTCCCCACCTTTCCGTAGTGTAAGGCTTCTCTCAAAGACTCATGTTCTCTCGAGATCAGTTCGATTATAAGGGGTAATGACGACCTCTGAACTGAACTGACACTCTCTAACGAGCGAAAACTCCCCAATCGGGTGATTGTGTCGTCGGTGTCAACCTGACTCGGTCATTTGTGCTGTGGCTCAAAGCCCACCTCGTGTCCTGCATCCTCCAACAACTCTCTCATCTGCTCCAAGTTTGCACTGTTGTCATCGATTCCATCATTATGAGCAAGGAACAGCTCCCTCATGTTCGGTTTGCTTTTGTACTTAAATCCTCTCACAAGCTTGATGAACTCTTTTAAAGTTTCACGGTAATAGTTCACATCAGACTTCAATTCTAAACGGCCATCCTTCTTCGTCGTGCAATAGTATGCGATGATCTCGGCCCTCTGACTTCTCTCACTAGTGTGAAGGGAAGATGTCTTTTCTTGCAGAATTTTAAGGTTGACTAAACCAGGACCTTTCACGATTGAGCATACTCTCCAAATGAGTTGCAGATCTGCAGGTAAAATTGTCTTAAGGGATCAGTTTTATATTTAAATAAGGCCACACTTACGAAATCAAGATCAGGATCGAAAGATGGACGGTACATGCTCTGATATTTTAAATGTCTTAATGTAACCTTTTGACAGCAACTCCTCGTATTCATGATTACCAGAATGCCAGAATGAAAAGCCAGCACCATTTTTGGTGAGCTCTTGCAGCATGCTTAGTGTCTTCTTCTTCATCTTGTGTTTTTGAACCGGTTCTGTCCCAGAAAAATTCCATTGTGCGAAATCGCGAATTTATCTTCTTCCTTTTATTCATTCTTCTGATCGTGACCAATGTGCGATCTCTCCCTTCACTGTGACCAGACGTACATTGTTCACTTTACAAAATATGACCGCTTTGTCGTCCCCTTGGAACGCCTCTACAACGTGTCAGAAATCTATACACAGGATGTACATTGGAGGATGTGATCTTTGTACAAAAAAGAAAACCATTATAACAAAGCCTTGACAGGAGTGCTATTTTGAATGAACCTCACTTGAATATTTTGGATGTCTCGCGGAATGTAGTTCTCTATATCTCTGATCTTGTTCACCAACAGCGACCTCAGCTTGTGCGTAGATGTTCACTGTCACTGGTAATACACTCTCAAACGCTGCGCGGGTGCTGGCTGCTCCTACAGACGTCATCCATCTTGCATTTTTCCGAGTTGTCAATTACCTTCGAAAGAGTGAAGCAAAACACAGACATTAGAATTTTCACTGATGTTTCTGTACTTCAACTCACGAGGTGTTACGAAAATAATGACCTTGTCCTGAATTGTGTGAGTTGTCATTTTTTACAAGTAACGATCTTTCTCAGTTCTACCTTTGAATCCCAAGTGAAGAACATTATGCTCTGCTCTGGCAAACATTCTCTGTTGGCTGTGGCGAGAAAAGCCAAAGAACAGTTTTCCAGTAAGAACAGTACCTCTTTGGGAGGATTCAATTCGCTTTTTGTGAATTGTGAGAGGTTGAGATCATTCATCTTTCAAATCGGGTGTCCACTTTCGAAATCGGAAATCTCCTTCAAATTTCAACCTGAGGATTTACAACGTGCCATAAATGATGGTTCTCCATGACCACCAGACCCCACAAGTTTTTTTTTTCGCGGCCCCAACACCGAACAGCCACGCAAGAACAACAGGATGCCACGCTGCGTCGTCACGAACATTGGGATCGGAAATAGCGGTTAAAGCGAAAGTTGCGCTTCTTACCGCAGATGATATCAAAGATCTGCGTTAACCGCCATTTCCACTGTCAACAAAGAAGCGCAACTTTCACTTTAACCACTATTTCTGATCCCAATGTTTGTGACAACGCAACAACGCAACACCAACTCTGTTCTGCAGGGGTGACCAAGTCTGAGTCAGGAACAAAGTGCGGGCGGGGTATTACCAACTCATGTTGGACCCCACCCCCAATCCTAACTGCTCAAAAAAGTCAAACTGCCAACAGAAAGATGCCATCTCATTTGAGAGTAAAAACAAAAACAACAACAAATGAACAAAATACTAGAATGTCTTGTTGCATTGTCAA
>KV921045.1:2123-18171 GCA_002081555.1 Protostelium mycophagum | reverse complement strand
TTTGTCTTGGTGAACACCTGAATTTGTTATTTCTTCTGAAATTTTTCTGTGTAATTTTTTGTAAATTTTTGTTGTGATTTCCATTTTTAAATCTTTTTATATTTTTGTGAAAAAATTAATTAAATAAAAAATTTACCCTTGGGTTGTTGTTTATATCTTTCATAAACTTGAGAGCTTCTTCGTGTGTTTTGAGCTCTAAGAAGGCAAATCCTTTGGACATTTTGTTCTCGTCCAACATCACTTTGATCTACCCCATTCAGTTTTTGAATTTCAAATCTAAAAATTTGGCGCCAAAAAGAGCCACATCCTTCAGCAAGCCCACAAATTATTAATTATGTGCGTATTCACCGCGGCGAAGCCGCAATGAAAATACAAAAAAATTGTAGACACTGCAGTGATTGTACGCTGCTATAAACAACACAAAGTCCTGCAGCAAGTGGAAGAGCCGTAGCATAGAGTCCCCGCACCTCTGCAGAGATCGCTACATTGCGGCCAAGTCGTACACTGCAGCGGTTGTGTGATGGTTTAAAAACAGCTGCAAGTATATCTACTGCGGCTCCGCCCAGCATAAAGAAGATACAGAGATGTTGTCATGTGAAATGGCCACGGCAACCCGCAATGCAAATACAAAAAAATGTACTTAATTTCTTCGGCTTCACGAATTATTTTTGTTTAAATAAAAAACGGCATCACAGGATCCGCTGGTCTATAAGTACAAATAATCGACTTGACGCACCTGTCTCGGTTTTGTGTCGGTGTATTTGTTCAGAGTAGACCTCAATGATTTATCATCGGCGTCTACTGGCAGGTTTGCCACCATCATTCTGCGAAAAAATCAATCAAAAAAATTCCCGAAATTTGAAATAATTTTATTTCTCAAAATAAATATAAATTGAATTCGAGAAATTTTGTGCCGGATGAAGTAGGACGATTTACATGAAAATATAATTTTACCTCGTTGTAGACATGTGGAAATTTGAACTGTTTCTCAGTTTGTGTTTTGTTTCCTTCAAGAGTGCCTGTCTCTTATCTGACCGTTATAAATTTTAAATTGCAAATCTCGAAACGTTCACCTGCATCACCCTGTGACATCCCTTGTGCATTCGGGGAATTGATATGAATATATCCTGTTTTTTTCATTTTACGTTTTCATTCATTTTCCAGGAAATTTGTGATTTCGTGAAAATGGATGTCTTTATGCCCACCTTCATCTGCGAGATATGTGTTTCTCTTGTCTTCTTTCTTCTTCTTCTTTTTCTTGTCATCCTTGTCCTATCATATTTAATTATATCTTCATGAATGAAAAACTTGGTTTGTCGACTCGGAAGTTGCAGTTGCGAATATATATGTGATTTGGTGTTCTGCGGCTAGGCCGCAGTAGATTGTGGGTGTATTCTTATATTGTGGAGAGGTTGTAACTGCTGCGGCTCTGCCGCAGTTGGTGAATTCGAGACTAATTCCACCACAGATTTATTATTG
The DNA here is from genome assembly GCA_002081555.1 of Protostelium mycophagum. Lineage (NCBI taxonomy): Eukaryota > Evosea > Variosea > Protosteliida > Protosteliaceae > Protostelium > Protostelium mycophagum. The sequence continues at coordinate 16,692 of KV921045.1, read as the reverse complement.
TGGTGGATTTACGTTGTGCGGTTTTGCCGCAGTAACTGTATGTCTATGATGCAGCCGTGTCGCATTACTGTATGCCTGTGCATGTCCACGCTGCGGTCGTGCCGCAGTAACTCTGTGTCTATGCGATTACGCCGCGTCGTGATAGTGTGCAAACATTTATATTGTGGCCACATTTTGTTCTTGTTGCAGCTACAACAATGATGGATCTGTTGCTTCATCTGCCTTTTCGCAATATATAATACAGACTTTTATATCTACAACACAAAAAGAGCAATCTAAAAAAGTACCTCTCCTTTCATGTTTTTGTTCCTGGCGATTCTGATAGTCTTTCCGTCCAATAAGATGGGGGAATCGTTTAATCTGGTCTCGTCAAAGTCCGAAACTCCGAGGTTGTGCTTCGCGATCTATTGTGCGTCAGTTGGTCATTCTATTTTTAGATCATTGTTCATGTGTTGGTTTGTGCTTCAAAATCTCGCTCAAAGTGATTATGGATATGTTGAAAAATCTTCCGGATTCAATACAATAAACCCTAAATCCCTAAACCCTAAATCCCACCTCATTCATGAGCTCATCAAGAGACCTTGATTCCTTGAAATACAAGAATGCTGTTCCTCTGGATAATCCCGTCTCGTTGTTCTTCACAATGTACACCTGTTGAATTTTCAATTTTTTATTTTATTTCACCGAAAATTCTTCTGAGAATATTCTTACCTTCTCTACGGGTCCGAATACCTTGAATCTGTGATGATTTAGATATTTAAAAATGATAAAGTATCCCTACTTCTCCACGATGTCCTTTCTGTGTGTGTCTATGCTCATATTTGTCAAGAAGGCACATCTCCCCTCGTCTTCCTTCTCTTCTTCTTCCTCTTGATTTTCTCCATCATCATTCTCCTCATCATCATCATTCTCCTCATCATCATCATTTTCTTCATCATCATCATCATTCTCTTCATCATCATCATCATCTTCTTCACTTTCTTCCTTTTGCTCTGTTGTTTCCTCTTTGACCGTATCTATCTCGTGGTGAGATGTCATGATATCTCCTATGATATCTCGTCTATTCACATGATGTCGCATATCTTTTTCGTATGTCTTGAATTATGGCTTTCATGACATCATATATTTTTCGTAATGATATCGTATCCATCTCTCATGATATCGCATATATCGCGATGATATCACATTGTCACGTACCGTATTGTGACTTTGGAATGGCCCAGTCAATTGCGACGGGTCTCCCCTTGACGTTCTTCCCGTTAAGTTCAGAAATCGCCTGAAAAATAAATAAAATAGATTTTTCTTCTCAACAGAACCTCACCTTCTCGGCTTGTGCCTCAGCTTTGTATTTCACAAAGGCGAATCCTCTGGACTTTCCGTCATCTTTCAGGGGGACCCTCACCTCTTCAAGCTCTCCTATGGTGGAGAATAATTTTCTCAAGTCTGATTCTACCACCTACTTTTTTCATTTTTTTTGTTTTTTTTCATGTTTTTTTATTTTGTTATTTTTTCTTATTTTTTCTTATTTTTTTACTTTTTTTGTGTCTTTTTTCTTCCTTTTGTGGATTTTGAAAAATGTTGTTGAAATAGATTTGAATAAAATCCAAGTTGAAACGAAAATATGACGCACCTTCCAGCCCAAATTACGTATGATCAGTCTTCCCTGCTGACTCTTGGGCATCTTACTCTTCGTCACGTCTACAACAGCTCTGTATACCATCAATTCATATCTCTTTACAATCCCTTCAATCAAACTATGACATCTTTTATTACTCTTAAGATGTCTTCAATTTGTCATATGTATTTATGTAGAAGAGAGATATGATATTCTTGTCATATTTTTTCTTAGTGCAGCAGCTGTAGAAGCACAGACGAAACCAAAACAGTGCCAGAGTGACCTGTGATGACTTACTTGGGTGCTGTCTTCGTCTTTGGCTCCTCCTTCTCTTTCACCGCCTCTCTTGGAGCTCTTACTTTGGCCTTTGTGACGATGATCAGCTTATCTCCGCCAGGGAATTTTGTCTTGTTCAACTTCTCCATTGCCTTCTGTGCATCGGACTCTAAAGAGCTGTATGGGATCAGAAAATGAAGATGATTCTGGGGAAAACGTACTATTGGACGATGGCTTGCCCGCTGCAGAGAGTAGAACCTGAAAGATTTAACGGACGTCTTTAGACGTGGTCTTATGTATCACCTTTCTGTGTGATGACGGTTGTCCTTCTTAATGGACCGATATCACCGAATAATCCATCAATCTGGCGACATCAGACACCGATATCGAAAATGTATGACTTCACCTGCTCCTTTGTAGCGCTTGGTGGCAAGTTCTTGATAAAAACACCCTTCTTCTGTTCTTTATCTCCCATTTTCAAAGATCTGTGATCAAAAATGTGATCTTCTCGTCTCTTTCCTTCCGAGAAGATTCTTGGAATAATATTTTCAAGTTGAAAAGTATTCAAAAAAGAACAAGTGGCGGGAAAATAAAGACAGCATCCTCTGTGTGTGACAAGAGGAGCACACTTGGAAGATGAGCGGATTCGCTGTTCCTGTTCCTCCAAAGAGGACATCATCTATGAAGAAGAGTAAAAAGGTACTGTGCCAAATATGACCTCACGATATTGTCTAAGCACATTCAGTGCCTGACCTTAGACCGTATCATCGGTTGTTCTGCTTCGACCAACTCCGCCTTCGCCTGTAACCCTCTCACTGGCGAATTGGCTTATCCTGCAGGCTGTGTTGTGGTGATATACAGCCCAAAGAAGAACAAACAGACCAGATTCTTATCTTCTAAATCGAACAAGACGGTGATAAGCTTGGGGTATGCTCCAAATGGAAAACTTCTGGCGGTCGGAGAGGTAAAGAGATCATTTGTTTTAAGGTGTCGTGATGATTTATTATTTGTCGAGGCTCGTATTGAAGATGTTTGTCCATGTCTTTATGTATCGAGAGGTAATGCGGCAAAGTCGCATAGCAAGCGGAATCTTCACAGTGCTTAACACCACAATATCATATAGTCCCAGCCTAAATCCCTTTTCCTCATACATCCAAACACATCTCCTTCCTAGATCAACACGAACCACCCTCTCATCTTCTTTCAGAGCGGTCATCAACCCAGCATATACATCTGGGATGTATCTTCAAAGAAGATACTCTGCGATCTCAAAGGCCACACCTTCGGCATCTCTTGTGTAGCTTTCTCCCCAAACAACAAGTATTTGGTCTCCGTCGGTACAGAACATGACGGTCATATCATCCTATGGGATTACAAATCGAGCCAGATCATCGCGGCAAGCAAGTCTAAACAGAAGATCCATTCGGTGTCATTTTCAGAGGACGGCAACTCTTTCGCTACAGCAGGAGTCAAGCACTTGAAGTTTTGGCATTTAGACGCCTCCGGAAACTTGAAAAAGACGGAGAAGGTTCGTCATTCGATTTTATTTTTATTTCTATTTGGTTTTACTTGGATTGTAGAGAGCTGTGTTTACGTATAGATATATCTGGCTTGTGCTGAAGAATGTTTTCTCTGAACGGCTCTGCCGCTGCAAGAGATTGCATCATTTTTCAATACGAATGTCTAAAGGCCACAAACAATTGTAGAAACGTCTCGTTGTAAAATTCTATTTTAAAACTTTTTTTATGCTTTAACAAAACTAAAATAAAATTTTATGAATCCCAAAAAATAAAAAAACACTCCACTACAACTCCTTCTTCCTCTTTAAAAATAAAAGATTAATTAAAAAATAAAAATACACCACTACAATTCCTTTTTTACTGAGATATTTTCAGACCATCACCCTTCCCTCCAAAAAGGTTGTGCCCATGCTCGACGGAAAATTAGTCAACGGAAGTAAAGAGAGTGACTTTTATGACGTGGCACACGGGAGGGGGAGCAATAAGGGCAGCTTGTACACGATCACATCCAAGGGCACCCTGACCTCTTACAACCACCAAGTGAGATGTCTTTTTTGTATTATCCTTTTTGTATTATTTTTTTTGTTTTATGGAATAGTTGTTTTTTTTTCTGAATATATTTGTCAAGAAATTATAAAAAAATGAAGAAATAATCAAATTCGAATTTTATTTGAAAAATCAAGTTGAATTATAAAAAATTTGCGAAAAAAAATATTTTTCCTCCAAATCATTCACAACACAAAAAAATTAAAAAAACATTAGACAAAAGTGGCTGAGCGCTGGGTGAGCCTCAAAGTACCCTCTGTATATTCCCTCAGTGTAAACGACAAGTACATCGCTTGTGGCTGCTCTGGAGGTCTCATCAGGATTTTTGCTGCGGCAGATCTCGCATATATCGCGACGCTGCCGAAGCCACATGTGCTCGGGCGCGAATATTTGGGACGGGAATCTGTCACGAGGTTATTTTTTGTGATTTTTTTGAGATTTTTTTGAATGAATTCGTAATTGAGGTACATGCCAGCTATTTTGTAATGTTATATGTTATATATCAAGTTGCAAAATAAATGTAGAATATTGGCTCTGCCGCAAATGATAACTTGGACAGCAATAATATAATAAAAATAAATAATAAAAATTTATATGATGACAGCATGCCACGTGATGCTGGGAATGATCAGTATGCCGATACCGTGTGTTGTAGATTGACAAGTGATGGTCTCAAATTAGGGAGTATTTATAGTGACCACAGCATGTTTGTCTGGGATTTGAAAAATCCAAAGGTATTTTATTTTATTTTTATCATTATTTTATTATCCTCTCTATTATTTTCTTCACAAAAAATCACCACACCGAATTTTAAATTTTGAATATCTCCAGGAGGCGGGAAAATACCGGTCGTTTTTGAGCCACAGCGGGTGCATATGGGATATAGACGTATTTCCCGACAATTTGGAGAGGTCTCCATTTCCCAATGGAACCTTCACCACCTGTTCTGCTGATGGTATTGATTTATTCGTTGTAGATCCATGAATCAGATGTTCACGGTAATTACCGAGAAGCTTTCTGCATAACGCAAAGCCACGCGGTTGTTACCGTGTGGCTGCGAGTACTATTGGAAAACAATGACCATTGAGAAAGCGCGTGGCATTATTAAATACAAAAGAGGATATGATTCAGTGTTGTTGCGTCTGTACAAAAAGAAATGCACAAAAGCACATGAATTTTCCATAAAACGAACCACAGCCAGCGGCTCTGCCGCAGTGTTTTTTTGTCTTGCGAAAGTATATTTTCGCACCACAAAAAAAAATAAAATTTGTTACCACAACACACCATCTCAACAAACGACAGGAACCATTCGCATATGGAATACAGAAGGTCCAGCACTTGACTCTAACCGTAACATCTTTGGGTTAGAATGTCTCAGGACCATCTACACGGACCCCAGCCACACGTTCATGAAGGCAAAGAGTGTCTTGGATTTAGGACTTAGCGGAAACGACGGCATCCGTTGCGTTAAGATCTCTCCAGACGGTAACCTGTTGGCGTCTGGAGATAGGGCGGGCAATGTGGTGAGTGTTTTTTAGATTTTTTTGTTACTGGTGGTGTCAGAGCGTGTTTTGTGGCGGCAAGACGTACCTTTCTTTTGTATATTTTGAGCTACGGAAGTTACGTAATGAATATTTTTATTCACGAGGATATGCGATGTCACATCGTCATGTACATGACATCATGACGTCATTGATGATGCACAGAGAGTCCATGATGTGATGAGCATGCAAGAGATCCACTTTAAAGAATCACATGAAGGAGAAGTGTTGTCTTTATCGTTTTCAAATCAAGGTGAATACACACTGAAACCTGGTCAAAATATGCTAAAGTGTATTTGTATTTGCACGTCTTTGCCGCGAAGCGGCAAGAACTTTTCTTCACCGAAAATATTCTGCAATGCCTCAGCATTACAAATAAAAATCATTTTTTTATTTAATAATTTAATTAAAGATTCAAAACAATAAAAAACCTCAAATAAAACAATAAATATTTATATTTTTACAGAAGACAATTCCGAATTATTACTGGCATCATCAAGTCGAGACAGGTTGATACACATCTACAACGTCGACGACAACTTCAACATTGTCGACACACTGGAGGAGCACACTTCCTCCATCACGAGCGTCCAATTCGCTGTAAATGGAAGCAAATTATTTAGTTGTGGTGCGGATAAATCCATATTGTTTAGAGATGTCACAAGGGTGAATATTTATATATTTTTTTCTTGAATTTAGTTTATTTTTCAACTTTGAATATTTTATTATGGCGAACTTTTGGACGGTTGTGTACCGTGATTTTTTGCGGTTGCTACCGCAACCGCGAAAGCGCAGGGTACGCAACCGTGAATTTTCCAAACATCCAAATTCACTGCATCATAAAGAAACAGAAATTCGCGGTAACAACCGCGAAAAATCACGTTACGCAACCGTGAAATTCACCACTCCGAAACCATAATGACAACTCATCCTACCACATATTAAAAACAATTGATAATGATCAGGACCCTCTACTGCGCATCAGCAGATATCACACAAGTGTCGTCCCTTACGGGACAGTCTTTGACATGGACATTGACGCCACGAATAAATTTCTGGTGACAGCTGGTCAGGAAAAAAAACTCAACATCTACAACATCAACACTGGAAAAATACACAGGTGAATTTCCTTGAAATTTCATCGAGATTTTGGTTGAATAAATATGACACAAAATAATCAACAAAAACAAAAAACCCCAAAAATTGTGGTTGTAGAGCATAAAAATCGCAAAAAGTAAAAAAGATTTAAAAAAATAAAAAAAAAGAGAGAAAAATACTGGTTGTAGAGCACGAAAATCCAAAAAAAATGGTATAAAAATAAATAAATATAAAAAATAATAGGTATTACAAAACCGAGACGGACAGTGGAGAAACAATCAAAGTGAAGTTGGACCCGTCAGGTTTATACGCTGCGACAAGTTCAACCGACAAGATTATAAGACTTTACGACTTCTACTCTGGAGAATGTATCACCAAGGTGATTTTTTACTCATTTTTATACGTATTTTTGTTTTTTTTAATTTATTTTCTTCAAGTATCGATTTTGCGATTGTTGTAATCATTTGGAGAACCTTACCGTAAATTTCACGGTAGTTACCGAGAGAGTGAACTTTAACGCAAAGCCACGCGGTTATTACCGTGTGGCGGGTACTAATTGATTTTTGTTGGACATCACGACTAGTAGAGCTGCGGCCATGCCGAGATTTCGCAGAAATCTCAAAATGGCGAGTTGTAGATGATGATGACGTAGGTATACGGACATTCTGAGATCGTGACCGGACTCTCTTTCACACGTGATTGCACCCGTTTAATATCCGTCTCTGGAGGTAATTCATCCGCGATTTTGTTGTTGTTTTTGGGAAAGTTGAAGGCATTCTGTAGCAGTTTTTTTCTACAGTAAAGACAAACCATCATTGCTGCGGCACAGCCGCAGCACAAACGTTTTACTGCAGACTATCGATATTATATGCGGGTACAATGTAACACTTTTATGCTTTTCTGTTCAAAAAGACAAAATCACCCATCATTACTGTGGCACAGCCGCAGCACAAACTTTCCACTGCAGACTAGATTATCAACATTATATGCGGTCACAATGTAACACTCTATTATGCTTTTCTATTAAAGAATGAATCACACGGCGGTGCCGCAGCACAAAAAAACTTTCCACTGCAGAATATCCGCTTTATATCCAACCGCAACCTAACATTCTATTGTGGTTTTCACTCATCACAACAGACGGCTGCATCATGATTTGGAGGATTCTCCCGGAGCTGACAACACTCATGTTGACCAGAATCTCTGAAGTGAACAGTAGAAAACCAAATGTCCAGACTGCGCCTGTTGTAAAGAAGGCCGAGTCTGTCGAAGGTGATGATTTGCAATTCAAAATGTTTGGTGAAGATATTTTAATTTTGAAAAAATTTCAAATCAAATAAAAATTTTACCGTGAAAAATGAAAGATATTCATTCGTCCTTATTGCAACTAATAAAATAATAATTATTAAAAGTAGAAAATGAAAAAATAAAACCAAAATAAACTTGAAAAAAACAAGAAGAAAAAAAACTGAGAAATAATACTGAAATAAACTTGAAAAAACAGTAAGAAATAAAAAAACAGAAAATAATCCCGAAATAAATTTCAAAAAAAATTTAAAAAAAACTGAAGAATAAATTAGAAAAAGAAGAAAAAGAAGTGGGAATGTTTAATATTTCATCTGGTCTACCCTCTTGGGCCAAGCAAGGGTCCAAAAATACCTCAGCATCTCCCGCCAAATTGTCGAAGCCGGGGGGGAAATGGGGACAGGTATGACGTCATGACATGTCGCGGTGACATGGGGTGAGATATCACGAGACTGAAACGAGACAGAGGATGGGAGATCAGGTGTCTTTGTTCTCGGAACACTCTGAGGAGAAGCCTGTGGCCATTTGGGCAGACAAGGTAACTTTAGTATTTTATTTATTTTCGGCTAAATTGTGATTTTTAAACATTTGAAATTTGATTTTTAAATTTGAATTTTTTAATTTGTATTTTTACTATTTTTGTATTTTTCGAATACAAAAACGAAATGAATTCCAGAAAGACTAGATATTAAATTTTTTTGCAATTTAATTCAAAAAAATTGAGTAGATATCAGGTGGAGAGGCGGTTTACAATAGAAGTCAAGTCGCTGTCTGACCTGGAAAATCCGAATAATTATAATAATAATAATATTAATTATGCCAAGAAGGACAACCCTCTCATCAACTCTCTCAAGTAGGTTCTACAATAATAATTTTAATTTAATTAATCAAAGATTTTATTATAATCTTATTATAATTTTTTCATTATCTTATCCTATTGTGATGAAATCGATTTGGACTTTGGTTCCATACCGTGATTTTCTGCGGTAACTACCGCACTTTTTTCAAAGGTGGCACAAATCACAATTTCACAAAAAAATGCAACTCGTGAATATACCTCTAAATAAAATTCCAAATCCCACAATCACATCCGATCAATTGATAATTTCCAGGACTGAGACGAAGCCCGAAGACAATGATGAGATCACATACTCATCAGATCAGGAAGATGTAGAGGTCGAAGAATTCGATGAGAACTCAGAGAATGATAATAACGACAATAACGACAATGATAATGATATCTTATACCTGTCAAATAACCCGCAGAATTATGAGGAAAAGGTGGGACCTTTTAATCATTTATTTTTTATTGCAACTACAATAGTGTAGACAGTGAAGAATTTACAACTGCGGCAGTGCCGCAGAATAAAAGTCTTGGCGGTAATTACCGTAAAAAAACACGGTATGGAACCGTGATTTTCGTGTTCGGAATCTGTTATCACTATGACAACCTAAATATTATAAATATTTATTTTACATATATTAATAAAATTAATTTATTGAAGGTGGAAGACAATAGCAACAATAACAATACCGAGATTAATAATGTTGAAAACACTGATGTAGAAGAGGACGAGAACAAACTGGACCCGGAGGAACCACAGGTACATGCCAAATATGTCATTTTGACATGTGACGTGTCCTGTCAAAATATGGTGTGGCAGCTCCACGCTGCGAAGCGACATATCACAGTAGAATGAAATTCCCAAAACACTCATGTCGCAAATGTCAAAATCCTCACCTCAGATGACATCTGACATGCCAAAAATGACATCTGACACATGTCAGTTTATGAACATAGAGAAGGCCGACTTTTTGAAGTCCAACTTTGAATCCTTATCAGCAGAAAGACTCGAAAGAGCCCCGAACCCGCTGCGCCAGAGCTACACCGCACAATACAAGAGGACGTTTCCCGGCATAAAAACGGACGAAAACCAAGAGGACAAACAACAACAGAAGGATGTTGAAGAGTACAACAAAATATTGGCAGAAGGTAAGTTAAAACAACAAGAGATGGAGGCCGAGAGAGAGAGGACCAGGTATTTATTTAATTTTTTTTTCTAAAAACATAGAAAAAAAATTTACTGTGGAAATTTATTTTATTTTGTGGAAGTGTATTTATGTTTAGAGCTGCAAAAAAATGAAGTTCTGTTTGCGGAAATCTCGATATGACAAGAAATAAAAAATGACTCGGTCACCAGATTGAGGCTCCAGCAACTGGACCAACTGAATGCCACGTCATCACCCACAGTTGCCAAGCGTGATGACGTCATCGAGGACAAGACGTCCACCCGGTACGGGGGATATGTACCCTCGGTTAGATCTACACCAAAGAAGGAAGAACATGAAGAGGTATTTCATTTATTTTTTTTAAAAGGGCGGCAAAAAATGTTTTTTGGGTTTTTATTGTTGAAAATTTTTGTCAAGTTCTCCAAATCAATGAAAAAAATGACCAGATTTAGGAAGAAGACAATGTACAATTATTAGATTATATTTTGCGTACCGGCAACACGATGACCGTTGGCCACCCTAGCATAGAGCAAGAGTGCCACAAGAGTGTACGAAAACTAGAAGAGGCACTGGACGAGATGCTGGAGCTCACTTCCCGAGTCAGGGGCAAGGATTCTATGTTGCAGGAATTGTTATCCACCGCTTTGTCGTCCGCACAACAAAAGATATCTCAGAGCGGTGTCAACTTGACGAGTACGACAACCGTCGACACCTCATCTACAATGGGCATGACACAGAGTGCGATCCAAAACACCATGCAATTCTTCATGAGTGATCAGAGTTTCATCAACAGCCTGTCTGAAAAGATATCTGAGAAGCTGTTGCAGGCCAGAACCAATCACTAAACTTATAAATATCTACTTTCTCTTTTGTTTCGCTAAGAAGCCGCGATCCTCGCGGTATATAGGATTCGTTGTTTCGGGGAAAATAGAAATACTTGAAATTCAAGTGATGTAAACGCTGCCGTACATTTTTGTCAGCAACACGACCTTGCGAAATTGTAGTCTTATTCTACAGTGATTTTGGGTGTTGTTTCATCACATTCAACATTACATTGGTGCTGATTCAATCCGTAATGATCTTGTTTATTTCTGATTGCACAGACTCAATCGGATCTAGTTGGACAACTGGAGAGCAGTCTTTCTGTTCAAGTTGGCAGTGCAAGGGAAAGCTTGTAAGACGAGGCATGAGACAGTGGCAATGGTACCGTTCACTTTGGCGACGTAGTAAGCCGAGTCAAAGGCATTAGACGTAGTTCCACTGGTGTCGGTGAAGTCGACCTCTACAGAAGTGAATGACACCAGATGCCTCGGGCAAATTTGGGGAACGTCAAGGGAGTGTCAATCAACTATCACCACACAAACGCATTTATTTTCCCTCCATCCGGCAGGATGAACCACCCCTTCCTATTTGTAGTTCTCTCGCTGCTGGTGCTGTCTGTGTCTGGACATGGAGATCCGCACGATTTGATTATCTTTAGAAATGAACTTGGAGGAGAGACGATCAATGACGATGTTTCCCTCACCGTCACGGTAAGTCTGTTGGAAATTCTGTAACATGCTGAACGCTTGCAGCCAACCGTCTTAGACGCCTCTCCTGCAATGGTGATGGTGCAGATCAAGGGTGTCCCCAACCCCAAGATCAATGACACTCTCGCCATCTTCTCTCCAGGCGGCGACATTGACTACCACACATACTCCCCCGTCCGCGTCATTGTGAGTTGGAAGTGTTCAACACGGATTAATGTGTTCAGAGGATGATTCGCATAGAGCCCGAAAAACTGCAGAAATATCTGAAGACTGGTTCTATTTCGCTTCCAGTGAAGATGTTCAACCTCCATGCCAGCATGTCTTTTGCTCTGTTCCTTGATGGTGAGCACTTTTCGTGGGATGTTTTACAATCGCCTTTTGTTAATGTAACCTCAGTAAAAGAAAGTTGGATACATGGAAGTGGCAAGAATTCATTAGTAGCACGCTCTAATGTAATCAATTGGAAGAATCCCGATGAACCCAATCAGGTCTCGATTTGTCATTTGTAACCTGCATCATGTCATTATGATGTTGTTTGCTTGGATTTGCTAAATACATCGCAGGGTCGCATCGCTTTGACCAACAAGATCGGTGAAATGCGCATTATGTGGACCTCAGGCAATGCAAAGTCTCAGCAGGTAGACACAAAAACATGACATATACTCACGACGTTCAGTCCGTCAGACTCGGCACAACCTCCAACCAATACACATTGTCTTTCCCAGCACAAGAAATTGTCCACACAACAGAAGACATGTGCGCGACCCCTGCAATCGATTACGGCTGGAGATCAGAAGGCAAGATGTGGGCCACTTTGGCTTTTGGCCTGGCACCTGGCTCAACTTACTTTTATATTTATGGAAGTAACCTCACAGGATGGAGCGAAGAACAGAGTTTCAAGGTGATGCCCGAGCCGGTCAAGATGTCTCAGACTTCGATGGTGATTGTCGGAGGTATGATCGTGAGATATCTTAGATTTGTGTATTGAATATATGTAGATCAAGGAATTGGAAGTGTAGATGGAACTAGTGACAGGAGAAACAGAAACAGTAATGCGACAGCTTTCATCCCTCAATTCATCACGAACAACATGGTCTCCCTGGCTTCCAAAATAGACAGTGTGTTTTTGATTGGCGATTTGTCTTATGGACAAGGTTTCGCCTCTCAGGTGACACCTATTCTTCAATGATTTATACGAAGCTTCACTCCACTAAAAAATTATATAACTATCGTATAATATGTTATCAGATATATCATAAGAATAAATATCAAAATATTTCGTTTCATAGTTTTATCTATCGTAACTTGTGACACAAATCATCCTGACCGGTCCCAGTGGGAGATCTACCAAGAACAGATGAGATCTGTCGCAGAGCGTGTTCCCTTCATGACCGTCACCGGTAATCACGAAGCAGACTGGCACGGTGTTCCCGGCCTCCACAAGGGCAAGGATTCGCAGGGCGAGTGTAACGGTGCTTATGAGAAGAGATATGGGATGTTCATGCCGAAGGACTCCACCGACAAGGATGTACAATGGTATTCCTGGAACCAAGGACCCCTCCATATCGTGGCATTGTCGACAGAACACTCCACGAAGAAGGGCTCCGATCAGATTGAATGGTTGGAAAGAGACCTGCAGGTAGCTTTTCGAGATGTATTTGTATAATTTATGGCTCAATAATGTTTTCAGGCTGTGGATCGGGATATCACACCTTGGGTTCTCGTTGCTGCACACAGGCCACTCTACTGCACCAGATGTGTCGACATTAATCTCGTCAAGGATCTCGAACCCTATCTTTATCATCACAAAGTCGACGTTCTTTATGTCGGACATCAACACACCTATCAGAGGTTCTGCCCTATGCTCAACAACAGGTCAGATCTTCAGAGTGACAAATTGACATTTCTGACATTTGACAGGTGTCAAGCAGGCATGACAACCCAAGTTTTGGTGGGAAGTGCTCATCAACAATTTTGGAATGTCGTTGGAGAAGGTCCCAACACCTACAGACCGTAAGTTATGATCATCTACAACGAAAATCACAACAAATTTTATTATAATATCTACGGAAATATTGGGACCTTTCCATTCTTACAAAGCATAGAGGAGGCAGTGTCAATGCTGGTATGGCACTGGTCACCGCAAACAGAACACATTTTGTCCATGAATATCTTAACATCTACAACCAGATAGAAGATCAATTCGTACTGAAGCTTGGTTACAACACCGGGACGAGAGATGCGTACAAATACGACATGGACGAGTCAAAGTTCAGAGCGTGTGGCAACAGATTTTGATTTCTCCCAAGGGAATAAAAAACCGATGTTGTTTGCCTATTTCTGAGAGTTGGTCTTTGGAAAGAGGCAGCAAAACGATTCTTTGGTTGTGCAGAGAAGTCTTGTCCAAGCCGGCGTTTGGCGATTGCTTTATTGTCTTCTGCCATCTGAACCCGTTTTCCCATTTTACAGAAGTACATTCCAATTTATTGCAAAAACTTTCATGTGTTTCTCTGATATAATGTTCTGCTCTCCCTTGCTGAGTGGTTTGTTTACCGACTTTTTATATTTGACTTCAGCCTTTTTTGGCATTTTATGAACTTATCATGATAACTAAATTCAATTACGCAAAAATATTGCGTAATCTCTGAGGTAACATATGAGACTGCAAATTGATAAACAAACCTTTTCTCCAAGTTTGTGATTGAACCAGAATGATACCTCCTGATTAACAGTAGAGGTATGGAGTTTTTTGTTCTGGCTGTGTTCTATTGCTTATTCATTTGTCACAAATGGTCACAATCAAATTGAATTTGTTTGCTCAAGCCATAAAGATCAATATCTGATTTGAAATTCTCAAATTATGGAATTTATGTATCTCTATCAATAAAAATTGTCAACTCTATCTTTCACACTGCCAACTTAAGGTAAGAAGTTCTCATACAATCAGAATTAATATGATGATACAGAAGATGAGCACTAGAAGGATCTGTAGGCACTAAGGATCGCAGGAACATTTCAGGAACAAAGTCAGAACATTTAGCACAGCATTGTTATGCACAAAATACTATCAACATAACTTTTATCATATGAACTTTAGACCTTGTTATACAATGTTCCTTGGGTTATATA
>MZNV01001449.1:0-11490 GCA_002081555.1 Protostelium mycophagum | reverse complement strand
ATTCAAATAATCATTTATTTTCAAGGCCCCATGGCGGGACATCACGGCCCCATGGCAGGACATCACGGCCCCATGGCGGGACATCACGGCCCATGGCGGGACATCACGGCCCTCGAGCGAGGACATCAAGCCCGCACCGGGACAATCAACGGGAAATGATGGCCCAGGATGGGCCATTTGGGACAGTGTAAGTCGAAATGGCCCATCATTTGGGCCAAAAGTCCCCATCATCTCCGAATTGGGCGTTTATGGCCCGAAATCTCGGTCATGTGGCAAGAAGGTTGTTTCAGAGTTGAGAACCATTGGGGGGGGACCACTCAGTGGATCGAATACTACCGGCCACGGCAGTCTGTTGGCAATGTGTTTTAGAACAGTTTTATGGCTATCTGACGCTTGGATGATGTCTCTGAGCTGAGATCAATTCTTGGATGATGTCTCTGAGCTGAGATCAATTCGCGTGTCTGATTTCCGGAGTTTGCCTTGCGCATTTGCAGAATCCAGATAAATTCCAAGAAACCAAAATCTTTGTCACATTTGCACAAACCACGTGAAGAGGAGTCATGTCCTCCGACAAACAGAATGAACCTCTTTTATCTGTCAAGAAGAGAGGTCGGCCACCACGACAACATGAAAACCTCAAGAAGAAAAAACAATCTCAGAAAGGTCAAATATCACACTCTTGGGAGTGGTTACATACCAAATCATCCAACTTATGGTGTTGTTGAGGCACTTCACCAAGCGTGCCGCACACCATCTTACGAAGGTTGGAAGAAGGAGCTGTCTGATGCACTTCACCAAGCTCTTAATGTAGATCCTGCATCATCAGAGAGTCTGATCTGGCGTAACATCAGAAGACAGATGAGACATATATATCAGAATTACAAAGATGATATATCAGAATTACAAAGATGGCAAGGAGAAAAGTGTACACGGTACAAGATATACAGATAATGAAATCCGGTAGATGTGATCCTGGCACATACCTCTCTGATATCAATAGTTTTTGGTTGTTAGTCAAGCACACTGCCGGAAAGAAGACGCTCAAGATTATCCGTGGTGGAGCCCTTGCTGGATGTAAGATCTCCTTGTCATCATGGTGTCACATCACTCACTTGTGATTTTGAGAATATTCATGGATTTTTTGTGTTGTCCTGATCAATACGGTAGGTGACAATCCAGTTGATCTCAACTATCACATTCCATCAGTTACACAACTGAAGCGATTTGAATCACCTGGATGGTAGGTGTTTATTCCAGTGATATATCTGATATACTCAGGCATGGTATTGCACCACCTGAGATATTATCTCAATACATAGACCAAGCTGTGGCCTACTCAATCTCATCAGGAAATCCATACCACATTATATCATATGATGGTGTCCATTTGATGGAGTGCTATGACATAAACATGAAGGTGGTACATCAAATATGTCATACCTGTCATTATTGATGGATTGTAGGAAAAAGAGATGGTTCAATTTTTCTTGCAGAATATTGCAGGTGATTATGTGATTCCAATAGCCCACTTTGTGAAGCCACGCACATGTGATGGCACATGGCTTGCAAACAGGTTTGTTCACATCATCATAAGTATCATCATATCTGTGACATTTCTTTGATATAATGATTTGAGACACACCTGAGATATCTTAAGGTTTCAAGATATCACCAATGCAGTTTGGAGGGATGACCTGATTGAGGTCATTGGATCCTCAAGTGATGGTGATTTGTGTATGTACATCACATGATCTGCAAGATCAGACAATGACTGATGACAGGCTTTGCCAATATGCCAGAACAAATGAATGTTTGGAATCAAAACACTCACAACTCCTTCTGGATACATCTTTGGGATTTTCCACATACAACCAAAAAGAACCGAAATCGATTTTTGTTCAACAATCTCATACCAACTTTGTCAACAGCAGCTGGATTCAATGTCCAGACACTATTGCAACTGCGAATTATATATCCAAATCTATTACATGAGAAGTATCTACCTATCAACTCTTTGAAAGTTCCCGACATTATGAACTGGGGGGATGTTGAAGGTCTGTTCAGCAAATCTGTATTTCGTCAACTATACATCATTTACAAACAAATTCAACTACAAGAGCAGAGAATGTCAAAATGCCCATTAGATACAATCAATTCATATCCCAATACAAGTAACATCACATCACATCACATCAAGTTAAACAGATGACACAATTCATTGGATATATGTATCAATATCACAAAGTCATGATGAATAAGGAGAATCTTACGCTCAAAAAGCAAGTTGAGATTTTATGTGGTATCAACTCAACCACCCCCATCTCCACATCAACAATCCCCACTGCCAAATTGACAAACACCACCCAAGTGTTGACGACCTCCACCCCCGTGTTGACAACCCCCACCTGTACATTGACAACCCCCACCACTGTGTTGACAACTCCCACCTGTATATTGACTACCCCCACTGCTGTGTCAACAACCCCCACCTGTACATTGACGACCCTCACCTGTACATCAACAACCTCCACTGCTATATTGACAACCCCCCACCTATCCACCAACAACCCCCACCTGTACATTGACAAACCCCATCCATCTGTTGACCACCCCCACCCATCTGTTGACCACCCCCACCCATCTGTCAACAACCCCCACCCGTACATCAAGGACCCTTACTCGTATATTGACGACACCCACCGCCATGTTAGCAACACCCACCTGTACATTGACAACCCCTCACATATGTCGACCACCCCCACCGGTATGCCAGCAACCCCCGTCTATACTTCAACATCCACTGTATCAACAATCCACTCTATCCACATTGTCAGTGACGTTGCAAATGATGTTCAGATCACTCATGATACTGAAGAGAGTGGAAGTATTGATACCCTTGTTGTGGATGGATCAAACAACAACATCTCTGTGGGAGATATCAATATAGATGCTATAAACATCACTCAGTTATATACCACCATGCAAGAAGAGCATATATCAGTGCCTGATGGAGAGGAGGAAACTTTGTTGAACATACCTATTTTGGAATATATGGAATCATGGAGGGGGATTGTCCGCTTGAAAGCAAATGGGCTGACTGATGCGGGTTTCAATGAGACAATATCTACTCTGGAAGGGCTGCAGAGGTTATACCATATTGTGGAGGATTACAAACAGCGGACTGGCAAGGAAATCACTGTAAAAACATCAGTATTATCAACACTTGTGGTTGAACACCATTTTGCCATCTGTCGCGGAATGCAGAGTCAGTTTTCAGCTATGAATTACTGCCAGATGCAAGGACGTCACATTCATGATTTGTTTGTGTGTCTATCATCCGCCAAAGATCGCGGGTTTACATTGCCACAAGATTACAGAAAGGGCAAGATATCAAGTATATATGGCCGTACAACAGCAACATTCAAGCCGCTTCCATTAAAGTGCCACAACACAAAAAAGACAAATGGTGAACAAATTATTTATATTTAAATTATACAATGAATGACTTACATTGATAGTGAATAAAGAGATTGCAGAGCAAGTTCGCCATAAATGCCATAATTATCGAATTGAAAAGCAGCAGGCAAAAGCAAGAGGCCATATGGTGCCAACAAGATCCAAAGTTGCACTGCTGTACATGTGTCACCTTTGTGTCACATTGGGAAATGTTCACACATTGAACACTGCCAAGACGATGATCAATCACCTCACATCGGCACATGATCTCTCTGTGTCAATGGCCAGAAAGGCAGTTCATGAGCAAGAGGCAACATCTATAATGAATGAATTAAAAAGACGAAAAGAAGAATCAAAGGCTTACCATGGGGAGGCTGCCAGGTACGTAACACCATGATAGATTGTACACTGAAGAGACGTCATGATTGATGATCTTCTCACCATGACATCACAACTGAACTTTTCATCACAATTCACAACAAAAATAATTTGTCCGCTTACCTTTTGTCAGGTATATATCACCTGGACAACGTGTTCCTCCCACAGGCGCTAATTTCCGTTATCACCTGAGATGGATCAGTTATATATAGCAAACAAGGATTCAGGTAGATGGTATTATATATGGACACTTTCTATATATGTAACAGTGTATTGTGTAATATAAAATATATATGATTATATTGGATATATTGTGATATTTATGTGTGTCAGTTGCCTTACCTGCACATATATGCATCACTGACTGCGAGACTACCGGCCTTGGAAATGCTGGTGACATATCTATTGTATTGTTAGCGTTACTATAACTTCTGTCGCCAAACAATGCGACCCTCTCAACAACAATAAATCCAGGACATGTATATTTCTCCAAACAATGCGACCCTCTCAACAACAATAAATCCAGGACATGTATATTTCTCGCCTGATTCCACAAGAGTGAACAAAATCTCGTCACAGACGGTGAAGGATTCTCCAAACGAGGAAGAGGTCATCCGACAGGTGACATGTGGCATCTGTCATCTGACGTAATTCAGTATTATGTTGAATATGTCACAATCAAAGGCACTCACCATGTGACATGTGGCATCTGTCATCTGACGTAATTCAGTATTATGTTGAATATGTCACAATCAAAGGCACTCACCACGCTGTCTTGGCCGCTCACAACTCAGCATTTGACGAGAAGCACATCATGCATCTAATCAATCAGTACCTACCAGATCACGAATATAAGATCTCATGGGTCAACACGCTCCCCCTGTTTCCTGCCTCCATCGGTCAACAAGATGGGAGTGTCATCAAAAAGACACGGACACTCGAAGCATTATACAAAGAGTATCACCCAAATGCAAGCAATCTGCGATCGCATCAGGTGCCGAATAACAATTCCTTGACTTACATTTGTCTGACGATTGAAGGTTGATTGGGATACAACTGCTCTTTACAAAATACTCTGTTGTCGATTTCAGAACCACGATGGTTGTGTGAGGGGCATTCTGACAGCACTCACAGATGGCACCAGATTTAATCCAAAATTGTATTGTGCCTGCAAACTTGGATGTGGAAGTCGCTGTGGGTGTATCAAAAATCAGAGACCTTGCACAATTCGATGCCACTGTCGAGTCATGAATTGCCAAAATCATCATAAATGAAGGTCAATACCTTCTTTTGATCCAGTTGCCAAACCGCTTATTAGAGTGACCGATTTCGGCTATTTGTTTTGAACGAAACAACGCCGGTGTAGCTCGACATTCAGTTGATCGTTGCGTGCTGGGATCGCTTCCGTAAATGGTTCGGGTTGTAAAGAACTCCATACAATGCGCAAACTGCGAATGCGAATGATCGAAACTCCGGTTTTGAGCAAACAAAGAAGTGAATTGATCTCAGCTCTGAGACAACATCTAAGAGTCGGACAGCTACCGTTATCATCAGGGATCTATTTCTGATCGACTCTCGTGGCCCGTTTCAACCTGGAATTTGCTATGGAAAACTGGCAGAAAACTTATTTCTTCGGCAGTTTTCGCTGCCCCCCGAGAACCATTAGAGGCTGCGGTCGTAATGAACAAGGCTCGCAAACAAAGCAGTAAACATTCCCCTCTAATTTGGGCAATTTATCTATGGAGCGCGACCCTTTTGGCTTTTTCATGTTGCGTAATTGTCCCCTGGAGCTTGAAAAACCGCGCGGGAAAAACGTCGACGTCATTTTATAGGCCGTCATGTGTGTCGACAATTCTATCAGCTGCAGACATGATGACATGATCAGTACGCCTCGATGACATCTTCTTGAACAGATACAACCGCAAGAACCAGAGCGAGAGGTGAAGATTTTTAAGAGGATGCATTCATTCTGTCAGGCAAATGCTAAAGAATTACAGAGTGTTATTGTCTCAATCTCCTCCCTCCTCGGCCAAGGATTTCATGCAGTCTTACCAGAAAGACGCCGAGTCCATGAAGTTGGCAAATGCCATGGCTTTCTCTTCTGGGTTGAGTGGCACTGTTATCTATGACCTAAGGATTTTGTTTTAAAGCTGGTCATGATCTTCCACAACATATTCGTTGAAATCTTGACGATTCAGACCGACTCGTGTGTCTGCTGTCTTTAGGCTGAAAGTTCGACTAATAACTTGAGGCGCCAACTTGGTGAGTGACCAGTGTTCCATCCGTCAAAATGACAATTGTTGTCAATGATCATGTTCAATGGCGATTGTCAACAGCCCCAAGGACCAACTCGTACATTATCGAGTAAAATGATGTCTACAACCATGTACAAACGATGCATCTCTATTTATCACAGTTCGTCCTCCAATTCAACTCTCTCTATTGTCTTGCTGGTCCTCTTTGTCAATCCATTTGTTGCAAGTCCATTTCCGTTGCTTCCTGATAATGTTCGCCGTGTTCTGGTTCCGGTTGCTTCTTTTAATTTCACTCTCATGTTCTTTCCTGCTGTTAACATGGCAATGGAAAATCCTGCATATGATCTGAATAAAACGATCGTATAGAATTTCAGAAAAGTTACCATAACCGATGAGAAGGATCCAATCTGCCTCTGTCTGAAAACCACCAGTGAAAGCACCGCTGATCTGTGTGACAAAGTTGATAACATTGTTGGCGAGGCAGAGTGTGTATATAAGGCTACCCTGCGCAGTGTTCTCAGCTCCTTCGCTCAGTGTCAGAGCACAAGCTCCTTTGAGAAGAGAATCGGTAATGATCTTGACACCAAGAAGACGTATCACTTCAGTTGGTGCTAACAGGAGTTAAATAATCATCACGATGTAAAATGTAGATTCGTGAGTGTGAGTACATAGACATATACGAAACGATCTGATCAGAAAATTAAAACTAAGAAATCAAGGTTGACTCACATGTAGAGTACGCAGGATGATTATATACTCCCAGTAGTACGATCTTGATCCCGTAGAGACCTGAGCATATTGCAACAATCGCAAGCCACAACTGTGCTCCGGACACCTTGGCCGGTTTTCTACTTGGTGCTGTGCGAGTCTCCGTTGTGAAAGATGTTGGTGTTTGTGAATTCGCCCAAACAAATTTCTACAGACCAAAGTGACCCCAATTTGACACGGCGTATCCACCTCTTCCTGGACCACTCTCATGAACCCGCGTTGTAGAGGTACTTGAAATCTCGCATAAAGAAGCATCAGGTTTACCCCTCATTGGACATTGCCACAGGCAAATGCGTTGTTGAAAGTTTTCTTCTGGCGCTTACCTTATTCTGTTTTGGACGAATTCCCGATTTGATCGACAGTTTCTCCCACGGAAATTCAAGGGCTCCCTCGCAGAGAGAGGACAAATGGACACCCATCAGTGCGAGCATTGTGGTCAAAGACACAGCCAGAAGTTTCCTATTTGTACACCTGCTGGTGAAGAGTATATTGTTCTGATAAAAATTGGTCTCCGTGCTTGTTCAGAACTTGTTCTTAGACCTGAATTCACGGAGAAGAAGAACTGGTTGCCAGTGAAAGGCATGAGAAGAATTTTCTTGGGCGTCTGTCCTTGTGGACGGCCCTTCGGGCAGGTCAACGTCCCCAGAATGCTCCGGTTTTAGACCGGAAAAATGTACAAAAAAAGACCCGATTCACTTTTTCTTAATTCCGAGTTATTACGATCTGATACACTTCGGAGGATCATCTCATTTTAGACCGACACCCGCAAGAGAATGGCCGCCGCTGCAAACTCAATCCTCTGGTTCTTGCTGCTCATCTTCATTGCTTGGCCAGTTGCCTTCTTTGTCTCTTTCTTCTATGTCATCTGCCTTCCATTCTCGGTCTGCATAGCGTGCTGTGCCGAAGTGACCAACTTCCTTCAAAAGGTTGTTGCATGGCCACAGGCTGTAGCCCAAAAGATGGTTGCCGGTGCCGAATGCTAAGGTATGTGATTGCATATGAATTTGGAGAACGGGCTGAAATCGGGCCAGGATTGAGCTCAGAGGCTTTTAAAGGATCGCATCTGTACAAGATAAATAAAATTATTTGTAGTGTAGTTGCTGTATTTTGTTCATTCCGCAGCAAATCAAGCCATCATAAGATGGTCTCCAGAGAAGGCATCGATAACCAAGACAAAATAGAACAAGCATCAACCAAAGGACCGGGCTTTTGGTATGGTTTTTGGTGTCCTCAATTTCGTTCATTAGAGGATCACATCGCTTGGACTGGAATAACACCTGCCATATATTGTGCCTTTCATTTAATATGGTCAATCTTCACCATGCCTTTCCACCTCCTCTTCATCATTTTGAGATTCATACCTGGCATCGGCATCATCTTCGACGGACCCGTGGCAAAGCGGAAAACTTGGGGAATCAGTCAAACTCTCTTCTTGGCATTCTTTCAAAGATTCATATGGACATTTTTCTACGGATTGCCGGTATTTAATGCCACACCATTCCAACTGAACGGCATTCCTTTCACAGCCAAAGTGTTCAACTGCTCAGGCATATTCAGAAGTCTTTCCAGAAGCATCTTTGGAGCGAAGAAGACAGGTTCTGATGTTCTCAACGTATCAGAGGTGTCTTGTTCATTTCGTCTCTTTCGTCATCAATCATACCTCAAATGACACATCCCAGGTATTGATCGATCCTGCTCCAGCTTCCTGGCTTGCAGGAGCGCCAACAGATCCTCACTCTATTGTCCTTCCAGGAAAAGTGAGCTGTTACTGGGTGAGACCTCAAGATCAAGAGGAGAGCTACCGAGACAAGGTGAACCCATCTTTGTCATGATCCTTCGTCTTTGCATCGATGACAACCGAAAGTAACATCACCATCCTCTTATGTTCTATAGGTGATCATGTACCTCGTCCAAGGAGGATTCATCAGAAGTAATGGACTGGAGGCTCCTTTTGCTTGGAACATGACAAGAGAGACAAAAACACCTCTATTCAGTGTGGAATACAGAAAGGCTGTGGACAGATCGAGATGCTTCCCTGCATGTGATTGGCTCATCTTTAAGACGATCAAACCGTTCGGACTGGCTTTGCCACAACTTTAATGCCTTTTGAACATCTTTTTGTTCTACTGCTGTGCACATGCATAAACACGATTGGAAACCACCAATATACAGATCAATAATACAGTTGAAGAGGTATTTGTGTCTGCAGCGTCTGCCAAAAACACTTATGAAGAATGCAAAAATGTACTTGTATCTGTAGAATTTGACAAAAACACTTACGAAAAGAATGTACCCTTGTGGCTTTGCCGCAAGACAAACACACAACCATCAATTATAGTTTAGAATGTGTTTTGTGTCTGCAAAAACATTCACGAAAAGAAGCATATCCTTGCGGCAAAGCCGCAAGACAAAGACCTTTGGTACAGCTCCAATATCGTGGAGATTTCTGACATCTCCAGCGATTCAGGACGCTCTGGCCGGGTACAACCACCTCGTCTCCATCGGGTTTATTCCCAGGAATATTTGTGTGGTGGGGGACAGCGCTGGCGGCGGACTTGTACACAGTCTGATGTTGCAGACGGCTCTGTTACATCAGGGAGGGGTCAGAGACTCAACGGGTGGGGTTGTACAGGTATGACGTCATCTTCTCAATCGGTGTTATATTACCAGTACACTTGGATAGTTTCAATAATCTTGTTGAAGATTTCCCGAAAATAACATCTGACTGGTTGTAGATGCCAGGAAGGTGCATGATGCTATCCCCTTGGGTCGTACCTCGCTGACAAGAGGGCCAAGTGAGAATTTTCTGCGAAGAATATTGTAAGATTCTGAGAATTTTCAGGTACTATAAGCACAGAGAGGCGGACCGCATGGCGGAAGCCGCAGGTGAGATGATTCATGGAAAATTCTGGGCACAAAGGAATGAAACAAGAAGTTTATGTCAATCTACAACGACTGAATATGATAAGGTTATCCCTCTGTAGATGCACTCCAATCCATGATCTCCCCCGCACTCAAGAATCCCCAGGTGAGATTTCGACGAATTTTCTCGAAATTTTCAATGAAGATTGAAATTTCGTGATATTGAGTACGACAACAGAATGAAGCAGCCCATGATATCATGGTGAGATCTGCAGCTGAATGTGGAGGAGTAAGGATGTTAATCACTTGGGGTGGTGCTGAGGTAACTTGATCATCTACACAGTTGTAAAACGTCAAAAGATGGGTTCTTCCTTGTACATTTGAAATATTTAAATGATATGTATGATATGGTGTGAAATGACGTCATCAGGTCTCCAAGCCTGAGGCTGTCTCTCTCGGGGAGAACGTCCAAGCAGCAGTGGATAGATTCAAGTCAATCGACACAAGACCTTCTATAAGTGTGTCTCCTGTTGAAGGTAAATATGAATACCATTCAAACCATGTTTTGTTCTTCCATCTTGAAATGATCACAACAAACTCTCAACCTCTCGCCCATCTGAAAACAACAGGAGAGGACGGAATACACTGTTACGGATCTTTCTATGATATTAAGAGCTCAGAGGGTGTCATATTCTACAACTTATTGAGAGATCTCCTCACTGATCACGTCACCTCACCTCTTTCTATGATATTAAGAGCTCAGAGGGTGTCATATTCTACAACTTATTGAGAGATCTCCTCACTGATCACGTCACCTCGCCCTAAGACATTAAATACTGTACAATCAAAAGTTGTTCATCATAAAAGAAGCACATCGCCTTGTCTGCACAAACAAACTCTTTCTATGATATTAAGAGCTCAGAGGGTGTCATATTCTACAACTTATTGAGAGATCTCCTCACTGATCACGTCACCTCACCCTAAGACATTAAATACTGTACAATCAAAAGTTGTTCATCATAAAAGAAGCACATCACCTGTCTGCACAAACAAACCAAAGACCTCTATTTGAACAGATACTTCAGTTGTTGGTGCAGAATAAAATCTGGATTTGGTTCTCATCTACAACTAGGGGATCTTTTCCACTTCCACACCAGCATGCAGCATGGATTCCAAATTTTACCCAAAAAGAACAACCACACAGGTCCATTATGAGTTAGACAAGTCTAACCTTCTACTCTCAGCTGTGAGGCTCACTGGAATTTCTTGAGAGTGACCTCCAGATGCTGCAATCAGAGTGAACATTAGCTCTCCTGTTGAATATAAGCCCTTATTCATGAAAACAGATCAGTTGTTAAAGTGAAATAATCTTCAGTTCATCTAGGGAGTAGTTATATGATAGAGTTGTACTATTGACATCCTAAAGGTTATACACACCTCTTTTGCTTCTTCTGATCATTGTCACGTTTGTCTCTTTATTCCTCAATTTCTAAAAATATAGGGAGTAGTTATATGATAGAGTTGTACTATTGACATCCTAAAGGTTATATATACCTCTTTTGCTTCTTCTGATCATTGTCGCGTTTGTCTCTTTATTCCTCAATTTCTAAAATAATAATTTTTGTAACTGAGACACTTTGTTCCAATGTAATTTTTATTGGTCACAAATGTAACCGCAAATTCATTAATTTGTCACAGTTACAAAAATTATTGCAAAAATATCACTCACCATTTTTTGTAGAAGAATCCTCTTCCAAATTTTGATGCATCC
>MZNV01001447.1:0-19384 GCA_002081555.1 Protostelium mycophagum | reverse complement strand
CATCCTACACAAAGACCAATGAGGCTTCGGAAAAAATATAAGCACCACCCAATGCACAGAGCACATTGCCTAGCCTTTGTTGGAACAAGCAACTACACTGTATCTACATTAACTTCAAAAAGGCATATAACTCAGTAGAACACAACACCCTCCTTAACACCTTAAGAAAATATAAATTCCAGGAGGAGGTCTGTACATTCATAATGTTTCTCCTTAGAGGATCAACAATGCAACTCAAAACTGCCTACGGCCTCTTAGAACCAATCAACGTCATAAGAGGGGTATGTCAGAGTGATATTATATCACCAACCCTCTTCTTGCTATTCATTAATCCACTGATAGAGAAGATCAACCATGTAAACAAAGGATACATATGCGAAAATAATAAGAGAAAAATTCCAATTTCTATGCAGACAATGGAGAGTCATATATGCTGAAACCGAGAGAACATATAAACCGTTTTTGAAATTGTGAATGACTTCTGCACAGAAAACAACATTGATGTGAATGTCCAAAAAACAGCGCACACATACAACAACTGCCCAGGGGTAGTATTTATTAAAGTTTGCAAAGTTACGCGTGTGCGTTTATAACACGCACCGCGGAAATTAGGAAAATTCATGTGTTCATGGAACGGCCTCAAGTAATAAAAGATTTGAAGCGCTTGCACAAGGATCATCTTTGAGTTTATCTTTTCTCTCTGACGTTGACTGACAAAAACAAGCAATATATGCGTTGGAGTTTTCGTTAATCAGTGACTTCGATGGAGTCATTCGCGAAAAGTTGGTACTTCTGTTTTTCAAATAAACAAAGCGAATATTTATCACAGCATTTGAAGAGGCACAGAGCAAAAGAACAAAGATGGGAGCAATAGACATCACAAGAGCGGCACAGAGCAAAAGAACAAAGATGGGAGCAATAGACATCACAAGAGCAGAGAAGAAGACACCTATCAAGTCCATGGTGTTAACTGTGTCGGCCTCTATCGCAGCACTCCTTCACATCGTCATCATGTTACTTCCGGTTATCTTGAACAGATGGTATGACGGAACCTTTGTGTGCTGCCTCAACTTTATTTTGTCTCTCTACATTGTGGGATCTGAACTGTCTGTGCGCTTTTTTAGCGGTGACATTCAACTGGAGCATAGAATGGGCTGTGTAGCCGTGATGAATGCAATGTATGGAGGTGAGATATTGTCATTTGTCCACCAGTTTGACCTTGTACAGCATTGCTCTTCTCTGATATCATTCAGTCTTGGGTTGTTCCCTCTGCTGTTGGTTTTGTTGTCTCCTCTGCTCTTCACATCATTTACAGGCTGATCAGCTACAATGCACGAAAGGCACAAGCTTCTGCAGAGAGCGAAGGACTATTGAATGGGACCGTCACACAATTATAAATTACGATTCTGCAACCTTTTTTCTAGAGACATTCATTTCCAAGGGAACTTCCACAAACATGACGAAGAGAAGATTTTAAATTCTCGATGACTCCCAAACCTCTTACAGTAACTTCTGGGACTTCTGTGTCTGGAACATGCGAGATGACCAGTGATGATGCGGTGATTATTCAAGATTGTGAATCTAAAACGAGTTTATTCAACCGTGAATGTAAGGCGCGATGGCAAGGATGACCTCTATCGTGATGAGCCAAATGATTAGCACCTGCCATAGTTAGATCAAAACCCAAGACACTGCATCTTTTTGCCGCATTATTTTTGTTCGGCTTTGCCGCAACATCGTATTGCTTTATTTCACAAGGCCAGCGTCACACTTGAATTGTGAGCATATAGATGCATCTACAACTGACCTCGAGTCTTGAGGAGTGATTTGTGCTGAGCTCTGTCTTAATCAAATCCAAGACCAAGCCACTCTCATCCAAACGCTTGTTCACAATGGCTATCCTTCGGATTTTCAGCGAGTTTTCGATCACGTCTCAAGTCTCAATTGATTGGGCCAGATTTTTTACCTAGGTGAAATTTCTAAATTTCTTCGAATTTGCGAAAAGAATTTTTCTAATTCGGGATGATCCCAAAATAGTTCCGGTGTTCCGAGCAGATCCGAATGTAGATTCAAAGACGCCCTGATGGACAATAAATTGCTCAGCATGCGGTTGACGGTCTACAACGCGTCAGTTTCGAAATTTCAATGAGATCTCAGAGTGTACATTTTTGGTTTTCGTGTCGGTGATCCATTTTCTCTTGTCGACAAGTCTTTCTTGTATGTCTTTGGCGCTCTTGATTTGCGCACCTTCAACCCTTGAGTTCCCATAATTCCATCTGCTTTTAATCTTGATATTTAAGAGGCGCGTTTTTTTGCTGCGGATTGCCGCAGTGACCCACTCAATTGCGACCTTGTATTTGCCACAATATATAAAGTACAGGTGATCATTAATTGAATATGCTATGTAGATACACAAAGTGAATTTACGCTTGGAAGAACTGCAACATTTACTCACTGCTGCAACAGATCTTTGTTAAAAAATAAAAATTCAACTGCAGATCCAAATCTGCAGCTCGCTGCATTTGTTCCGATGAATGAGTCCAGATATATTCTATATACAAACCATACCTATCTTGTCCTCTAAATAGGCAAGCTTCACCGACTGGTGCAATCCGTAAGAGAAGGCCAACTGCTGTCTCTGTCTCTCCGTCTTTTCTTCGTGTCTGTCCAAAAAGATGACGTCATCACGGATGTGCGACTGCCCCTGTACAAAGCCAAAGTCCATTGTCTCAGATTGAGGAATGTCGACAGGCTTGATCTGGAATTGTTTGACTTGCTCCAAGATCTGCTTTTCGTCCTCCGCGTTGATCCCCCAGCAGACGACGCAGCCCCCTGAGATGACGTCATCAATGTACGGAAATAAATTCGTGATCTTTTTAGATCTTTTGGAACACTTGACGAAGGATCAAAAAGGGGAAATGGCGGGAGAATTTTCCGAGAATTTGATCTTCTCTGAGTTCATTGAAGTTGATGACACCCACCTTGGAAGTAGAACACCTCTCCGTTCTTGTAAGGTCTTGATAAGATGGCTGAGTTTGTATCTGTAGCTGTGATTTGTGTATTCGGATCCTGATCATGAAGTGTCTTATAGAGAGTATGTATGTCCAACGAATCAGCTGTATAGAAGGCGGTACATTCTGATAACTCTGCATCCTGTGATCATTGTAAGATGATCTGTCTTCTGAATGAGATGGGACAAGTGCTGATTACCGAGGAGATTGGTGTTCTGCTGAGCCGATCTGTTGCCTCTTCACTGTTGAATACTTCTCGAACTGCTTGTTCTCTTCTCTTTTTCCATTCTGGCTTCTTTTTCGACGTTTTCTAAGAGGATCAACTCGGTTCATTTTTTGAAAGAAAAATCACCAGTAATTCTTTGACTGGTATATTTGTTCTGGATTCATCTATCTCCTCTCTACTCTTCTTGGCTTGTGAAGCCAGTCTCAGTGATGGTGATGTGATCTGATTTGGAATTTGAAAATTGAACGGTTTCGACAATGTGATTGGGTTCAGGATTTTAAATTGTCCCTGATTTGCCCTCTTCAATAAAACAGAGGATTTAAACATCTTGAGGTGATGCATTTCTGTGTTCTGATTTGAAAATTGGCATTACGTAACCTTCAGTTTCACAAACCATCAAAAACAGCGGCTCCAAGTCCATTCAAAATGAAGCTTGGCAAAACCAACTCGACATCACCCAGCCCAAAATCTCCAGATTTCACGTTAGACAACACAGATGATTTAGAGAAACAGATACAGGCCGAGTTGGAGGAAGACGAAACAAGGTGAATGTCTTATTTCTTGACTTGACGATATTGACCATCCATAGCACTGAGATTGAACATTCATTTGGTAATAGTTTGGCCACGTTGCAGAAATCAATCTAACCATATGATAGGACCTCGACCAACGACAGAGGAACCAACACAATTAACTTATTCTGCCTATTTAGAGCTGCGAAAGAAGACCTTCTCCGTATACGTCCTATGTTTCATAGATTTTGTAAGTCAGATCAGACCACTTGAATTTATTTGAACACTCACACAAATGATTAGGTTGTATCATTATACAGTCTCTTGTTGAGAGGTGCGTGGTATACTGGTATGGGTGTTGTATTGTCATTCGCTGGTGCTTGGGGCGCCCGATCTTATCAACGAAGTTGGATCACACTTGTATCCTCATCATCAATTTTCAGAATTCAAATCGAAA
The DNA here is from genome assembly GCA_002081555.1 of Protostelium mycophagum. NCBI lineage: Eukaryota > Evosea > Variosea > Protosteliida > Protosteliaceae > Protostelium > Protostelium mycophagum. Next base: position 15,178 of record MZNV01001447.1, on the reverse strand, counting down.
ATCATTTTAAATCATATGGATGGTTGGATCATTTTTTCTTTAATAATGCAGTACCTCATGTACTTATTATTAGACCTTTTCTTGGAGTTAATATACGTGGCGACATATACAGATGATAATTTAGCAGTGGCGTTGTCTGTTCTTGTCATGGGCATCAGGGTGAGTCTTTGCAGATGATTCCTCTACTATTATTGTTAGATGATGGGTATTGTCATTTATAAAAAATATTTTGCCTTTTTGTGGCTTGGCCAATAAAATTCTAAAAAAACTGTCTTTTTTGTCAAAATATCAAGCACTGTCTGCCATCAACGACATGCAGCCATGGTCTAAATGAAGTTTTCACCATCTTTCTTCTGATCATCTTCTGCAGTCAGTCTCGGCCATCATGGTGTTCCAATTCTACAAGCTGTGCCCACCAGAAGGAGCGAAAGCCTTCAGCTCTCACACCGCCTCTAAAGACGACATCCCGATGACGACCATGTGAAGAAGAACGAAATAAAGATTCTTCCAAAGACCAGAGGACCCCACACGTGTTGTCTTGGCAACGTTGATCTGCAAAGCAACGAGGAGCCCAAGGGAATGTACTCCGTGTGCATCTTCCAACCAAAAATTGGTACCGGCTTCACGGTTACAACCGCGCGTGTAATGCCATTCCGAGATTTTATTTTGCAAAATGTCACTAAAATGTCAACGACATGCCAAACGTCAACCAGATCCAGGGTAACCGCACGTATTTTTTGGGAAGCTGGCAGATCCAACGTGTGTAAGGAGGAGAATCACTGACCAATCTCTGGGCTCAAACTTGGTGGACCGCTATCACATTATTCAACAACCGAAGGCCACAACAAGCGATGTTCAAGCAGAGCGTGGCCGTGCTTTTTGTACTACTCTCCATTGCCTTCTTCGGTGCTCAAGGTGAGGCCTACCATGTTGGAAGCGATTCTGACGATCACACAGCTACACATTTTAGATATGGAACCGTCTCTTACTCTTACTTGAGTGCCGCAGATTATAATGTCATTACATTTCGAGTCCAAACTGCATGGAAGAGGGATTTCGTCTCTATCACTCCAATCAACCCCGTTGTTGGCTCTGTCGTCACAATCGATCCTGCCTACACTTTTAACTTTGGTGATGGAAACTTTGTTCCATTCACTTTAATGACGGTTACTGCTGCAAATGTAAACGACAACTACATCGTGGCATCTTGGAACACCACATGTAAGTCGAAAATAAACGATAACTTGGATTTATGATTCACAGACACCTACCCCAAGACTGCAGCAAACTACACCGCTTTCCATACCAGCAGCGCTCGTTTGGTTAACCTGGTCAACAACGGTAACAAACCGTGGGTCCTTCAGACATACGTCATCGTCAACCCCAACTCCCCCAACCAATCCCCTGTCACTTCAAGTCTCCCCATCATGACAGTGTACGCCAACACTGTCAATGTCTTTAGGATCTCGGTGGTGGATCCTGACGGGGACACTTTCACCATCAGGCCTTCTACATCTGCGGAGCAGTTAGGCGCCTCAGCCACTGGGTTCGTCCAATGTCCAGGACTCACCATAGATGGAACTGGCCAAGTCACCATGAACACCAACGGTGAATTTCCGGATATTTTCTCGGCTTTTATTTTCCATCTACAACGCCCTTAAAAAAATACTGAGATTTTCAGGGCTCGCAGCCGGTTTATACCAAACCCAACACATGATCATCGACGCGAGGGGTGCCGCTGTGCCGATCGACTACCTCATCAACATCATTCAGACCGGCAGATGCACTCAGTCATGTGGATCTGCCATCACCGGCTCAACCACCGCGAAGCTCAACTATCTCAGTCTTTTGACTCTCAACACATTGGGCCCGATCTTTACCCCACTCACCTTTGCCGCCGCCCTCACCACTACGATCGCCCTGAACGGGCTGCTTCTTGGTGCGGATATCAACGCCTTTGTAAATAGCATGGGGAGCAACCAGGCCGGTATTTTGGCTTATCTCGCCCTCAACTTCCCCGCCCCCGCCCCTTGTTCTGTGAACTCGGATTGCACTTGCCCGCCCAACTTTCTACAAATCACTGCATCTGTGCAATTGAACTTGACTCCCACCACCGCCGTCGCTTTGAATGCCGCGATCGGAGCCAACAATGGAAACCCTTACTGCTTCAGAAGCATCCCCGTCATCGTCTCAAACGGTACAAGGTGAGTCGACGTCGACATATTGTCCGCAGAAAACTGACGGAAATTTCAGTACCGAGACGACCTCCCCCTCAACAGCCCCCCAGGGGACTGTGTACGATGTTGTCATGGGCCAATCACTCACCGTCCCCATAGTGGCGGACGACCCTTTTAACCCCGGCTACCCCGTGACCATTGTCGCATCTGGCCTCCCTCCCGGCGCCACCATCACTCAGTCGCCCTGTACAGCGTCGACATGTAAATGCACGTCGAATTGCGGTCAGCCAGTGGCGGGATATATGAATTGGACACCCACCCAGAGCGGAGTTTTCTTGGCATGTTTTGCCGCCAACCAGCCCGGAGTTTCATACAGGTAAAACCTCCGTTGTAGAATGACATATTTCTGAACCATGTCAGTGTGGGACAGCACTGTCTGACCATCAAGTCTTATCCCAAAATTTGTGGTAATGGCGTACAATCTTCCCCCAGCTGTCAAGACCCTGTCAAGTGCTGTACTTGTCCGACCGGTTTTGACAACAGCACCGGATGTCAATCATGTCTTCCCGGCTTTTACGGACCCAGCTGCACTAAGTGCCCCAACTGCAACAATGGTGTTTGCAATGACGGAATCTCTGGAGCAGGTGGGTCGTGATGACGTCATCATTACGGATTTCAGGACTAACTTATCACAGGTACTTGCACCTGTGATGTCAACTGGAATGGAGTGTATTGCAACTACAGCACCGCCAGATGTGACCCCTCCCGCGGCGCATATGTCGCATCGGTAAGATCACATCTCCACATGACATCATAACAACCCTCAGGTCTCCGCATCCGCCAACGCAGTCATCAATCCCGTATCTACAACGGTGTATGTCGGCTTCAACGCCTCAGCGAGCTCACCCATCTCCATTCCCTTCACTTTGAACAAGCCAAAGACATACTGCAGCGACATCATTATCTTAATCGATGCTACCCTCTCTATCTTTGATCTGTTGGACATCACCGGGTCGCTCTCCCTCTACCTGACCTCCAACCCCTGCTTTGGCGTTTCCATAGTTACCATGACAGATGTCTCCGGACAAGTGTCACTCCTGTCATCTCTGACGACAGATGTTACGAATCTACTGACACAGCTGACATGGTTGACCAACAACAGAGTCACAAATGGTGTTCAAAACGCCCCTGCCCTTTTAAATGCGCTCACCTCCATCTCAACCATGTCCAGTATTACAATAGGATGGCGCGCAAACACATACAGGTGACGTCATCACACGTCATCATTACGTACTGACCGTTCATAGAACCGTTCTGGTATTCGCCAGACTTGGAGTGAATGTCCAGCTACCCACTGTGCTCAGTGGTCCACAGCCAGGTCAAGTTTTACCCGTGGTCAACGTCTTTGCACAAGCCACAAACCCCTCCAGGTAACTATGACACCCGTCACTTTTTGACATCTGACATCTGACAGACCCTTCTACCAATGGAACTTCTTTGTGACATTGTCGGCTTATATCAACGCCCCTCTTGTTGGTTTATTCTCCGACACCCTCAACCTCTTTGCTGGCTCCACACCAGGAGCTCTACAACTCTCCCTGGGAGCTTCTTTGGCCATCAACAAGTCTCTAGTATCCACCCTGTCCGTCTCCGTCGCCGGTTGGGGAAATACTAACATGAATCTCGTCTACAACGCCGTACCAATCTCAAGAAACTCATCCGTGGCACTTGTACAATTTGTCGGAAAGAATTTTACACTCTACACCAACGACTCGGATGCCAACCAAGTCACCATCCAGATCGTGTCAACACCTGCCAACCTCACCGTTTACGGTGAGAACACCTTGGTGACAGTTGGAGCTGTGTTCCCTGGCAACACGTCATTCTCCGCCATCTCCGACCGCTTCTACTACAGCACTTCGGTCATGTTGTACACCGTGTCTGATGGTTGCGAAAACTCCACCGTCTACAGCACCACATTTGACGTGACACATGTCAACAGCCCCCCGGTCTCCTACAACGCGTCTTTCACTACCCCCCAGGGAACCCCTGTCAGCATCAGCATGGCCTCTCTCGTGACAGATCCTGACAACGACACCCCCCTCAAAATTCAAATCACCGGAATTACGCCCCCCGGGGCTCTTCTGAACAACAACGGCATCCCCATCGGACTCAACTCCGTAGTTGGTTTGACAGATGTGGTCACCTTGGTTCCTCCTGCCAGATACTTTGGGCCATCCGTGGTGTCCTTTGTGGGTCAAGACCCTTCCAATGCTTACTCCAACACGTCATACATCATGACAAATGTGACATTCGTCAACACCCCCCCGACTGTTTACGGGCCTCTGTCGACAACATGTCTCTTGGGTCAAACTTGTACATTTTATTACAATGTGACCAACCCCGACGTTGGAGACTTGCAGACTGTCAACATCCTCTCCAACGGTCTCAACTTGCCTCTGGTAAGTTTTATTTATTTCAAAATCACGATCAATATTAATCTTTGCAGATCTACAACAGTACTATCACCTCTGGAGTCACGTCACTGGCCCTTCCCGCATCGGGATCACCTTTGAACGGCCTTGTCAGCCCAGCTGACTTCTCCATCTCTTTCTTTGTAGATTCCAACTTCACCACTGCAGCTCCAATGAACCTCTCTGTACAAGTTGTCGACAGTTTTGGCGGGAGCTCTAGCGTCATTACGACCACGATCTATGCACCCAATTCACCCCCTACCTTTGTGGTTACTCCCGCCGTACCCACAGTTGCAGAGGGTCAGAACATTACCATCACTGTTCAGGGAACAGATGTCGACGGTGTACAAGGCACACATTTGACTTTCGGACTGACCGTTCCGTCTGTCGGCACCGTCTACAGCTCTGTAGATGGCCAGCCCATCACCACTTCGGGATATCGCCCCGTTAGCGAGAATATCCCCGGAACCATCAACTCCACCTACAGCTTCGTCTACACTCCTCCCGCCTTTTTCAACGGCACTATCGGTATCCCAGTGTATATGGCTGACCCTCTGGGGAGTGTTGTACAACAGATCATCACGGTCAATATCCCCTTCACCGACCACCCCCCCGTCGCCTCCCCCCCTGGCTCCAAGATCTGCCAGATCGGAGCCAACTGTACTTTCTCTCTGTACATCGACGACACAGACAACTTCGACCAACAGCGCGTGTTTATCAGTGACTTCAACATTCAGGAAGTCCTCAACTTTTACGTGCAAAAGTCGGGCGACATCAGCCCTATACAACTCGCCATTCCCCCCAACGGTGACCTCATCACTGCCGGTCCCAACCACTGGCAAGCCGTCATCACCATGACACTGTCAGACTACGCGACCGGAACTCTGGGAAATTTCAACTTCCAATCCGTAGATTTGTATGGAAATTTCTCAAACGCCCTCTCTGTGGTAATACAAGCTGGTGCTAACAACCAACCCACAGTCGTCACCCCCTTGTCGACAGTAAGCGTGCCTGATGAGGCAGCTGTCGACGTGAGCATCACGGGAGCAGATGTAGACGGAGGTCAGGGTGGTAAATTACGTCTGGTGATCGACAGTGTCCCCACCAAGGGGTCTCTGATGACGTCATCCGGTACCAATCTGGTCGCAGGGTCAAACGTCACCTTAGACTCAAATACGTACAACACCTCCTCTTTCAACTTGAAATTCCAGCCCCAGATGTACACATACGGGACCTTTGCCTTCACCTACCACCTTGTCGACGTTTTGGGACTCCCTTCCCCCATCTACACTTCCAGTCTTGTCGTGGCATTCGTCAACCATGCCCCAGAAGTGTACAGCAATTCCATGAACGTGTCTTGCCAGAGGAACTCCAACTGTACATTCGCCATCAACATCCAAGACCTTGACATTCCAGACAATGAGACTCTGGTCATGACCCAGTACAACCTCAACAGCACTCACGTGATCGGCTTGTACACCACCTTCAACGGGGTTGCCACCGCTTCGTCTTTGACGGCCGGTGAAGTTCTTCAGTCCGGTATCCCCACCATCTCGACAGTTTTCGTCAATTTACACATTGACGGACTTGCGGAGGGTTACCTCGGTACTGCCACCTTCCAAGTTGTCGACTTTTACCAGAACACGTCGACACCCCTCACCCTGAGTGTGTACGCCGCGGACAACCACCTCCCCACGCTGAATAAGACGTCACCTGACGTTGCTACCCTCCCAGAGTCTCCAGAGCAAGTTACCATTGTGATTGTAGGACAAGACCAAGACCAAGACCAAAGCGCCTCACTTCGCTTAGTCATCACCAAGATCCCCACTTCTGGTAGTTTGGTGACGTCATCCGGCGTCACGCTTACCGGTAACTCCTTGTTACCCCTGAACCTCCTCACCTCAGATCTGGAGGACAATCAGTCCGTCTACAATTTGACTTACGTACCAATTCCCTTTACATACGGTACCGACAGTTTCAACTTCGCTTTAGTCGACCCCTTGGGTGCTTCATCAGCCATCTACACCAAGACGATAGACGTCACCAGGGTCAATCACAACCCCACCCTCACCACCCTCACCCCCTCCATTGTTTGCCCCTTGGCATCACAGTGCACTCTTGCTCTGACCATGTCTGACCCAGACATTGGAGACTTGATCACTTTGAGGATGGACAGCTTCGACCTGGTCTCAGTCAGCAGTGTACAGACCGTCTACAACGGTATCACCCAGGCCATCACCAGCTTGACCCCCGGAGATGTCTCCACCCCCCTCCCCACATCTACAACAGTCGTCTTCCAATTCACCACCGGAAGCTATGCCAACGGTTACCTCGGCAACTTTGTCCTCACAGCTGTGGACGCCGAAGGCTCTAACAGTACATCCCTCACCATCAATGTGAATGCCGCGGCAAACCGCCCCCCCTACTTTGTCAAGCAGACCCCCACTGTCATCACTAGTCAGGGTGATAACTACACCACCTTCTCGGTGGCCGGCTCTGACCCCGACGGAATTCAAGGCAGAAATCTGTCTTTGGTCATCTACAACGCGCCAAGTTCTGGAGTTCTTGGAACAGTTGGAGGCGTTGTAGCACCCCAAATTCTTCCCTTGGGAGGATTCTTATTCCCCACCACCGTCAACACACCTGATGACGTCAGCAGCCCTCCTAACTCTGTTTACAACTTGTTGTACACACCCAACAAGCTCTTCAGCGGCTCAGACTCTTTCGTCTACGCTTTTGTAGATGGACTTGGTCAGGTCTCCCAGCCATACACTGTTAACCTCAATGTGGCATTTGTCGACCACCCCCCTGTGTTGTCTACATTGACCCCCACCGTGGTCTGCGGCTTCCAAGGTACCTGTACAGTCACCGTACTCATCAATGACCCCGACGTTGGAGACCTTCAGACTTTAAGCATGGTCTACAACCTCAACGACCACGTGACCAAAATGACTGCCACCTATTTGACTTCGACAGTAGTCGTCGACAAGACATCTACAACTGTCTGGAGCTCGCTCTCCCCCGTGTCGGCAGTCACAATCACCTTCTCTGTCGACAGCTTGATCTCCAACGACATCGGCACTCTACAACTCGTCGCAACAGACAGCCACAACACCACCTCCAACCCCCTTACCATCAGCTTGAAGGCGGCACAGAATACACCTCCATTCTTAACTTCCCACGACTCAACCGGGGTTGTACAAGTGAAGGAGGGAGATAACGTCACCATCACCATCGTTGGATCAGATAACGACGGTCTACAAGGCTCCACTCTTTCTCTGAACATTCTGAACATCCCACTGAACGGAGGACTAAAGAATGTCGACGCCGGTGTGAGCATCGGACAGACTGGATTTGTCGACGTGGCTTTGAGGAAGTCTGCCAATAACACGTCATCGTATACGGTTATGTACACCCCCAACAGCCTGTTCTTCGGTCCTGACAAGATTGTGTTCGAGCTTGTCGACGCTTTGGGAGGTCAATCCACCTTGTACACACTCCAGATCAACGTGTCACATGTCAACCACCCCCCCACCAGTTCAAACTGGGAAATTTACGGGAAAAGTGGAACCCCCATCGAGCTCACCCAGTTTGTAGCCAGCGATGTCGACGGAGACACTCTGCAGATGCAGATCCTCGCGCTCCCACAGCCAGATGGAGGAAACATCCTTGACTACTCCGGCAGTCTCCTATCTTCACTGAAGAGACAAGTCACCCAGCCATCCTTTGACGTTTCCCAATGGGTTTTCACCTACGTGACCAGCATCTACCAGTCTGGAGTGCCCATATTCATTTTGCCCGTGAGATTCTTTGACGGACTAGACTATTCACCCATCTACAACGTGACAATCAACGTGGTGCAGTCTGCTATCCCTCCAGAGGCTTACCCCATTGATGTGACCACGGGGCTAAACCAAGTGGTGTCTTTCAAGGTGAATGCGTCGAGTATGACATCTCCGAGATCTTCCCTTACCGTGGTGATGGAGAATGTTCCCAAGGGATCTCTGTGTTACGATTTGGCCCTGACCAGATGCCTCACCGACGGGGCTTCCTACACCGATCCTGATACCGTCTTGTACTACCGCGGAGTTACGGGGGCGTACTCTTTCCCCGAGGGAACAGTTTACTCCCAGTTCTCATACCATGTGGTGGACCCTGTCGGCTTGGTCAGCAACTCCTCGTCTGCCAGCATTTACGTCAACTTTGTCAACCTTCCCCCCGTCCCCCTGTTTCCGAACGTAAGAGACGTCACTTTTGACATTTATTTTTTTCTGACTCGTTGTAGACCTTCGATGTGAAGCAGGGTAAACCCACTCAGTTCCGTCTCCTGGCAACGGATGACCACACACTCCCGGTGAATCTCAAATACACCATTACCTTGGGAGCGAACTTTACCGGCACTTTGTATTTCGTCGATGAAGACGAGGGCAACACCGTCACTATTACCAACTCCACCGAGGTCCCTCAAGAGGTGAATTTTCTTCGATCTTTCTCGTAAAATTCTGAGAAATTTCAGGTCAGAGCTATCTTCTACACCTCACCCGAATTGCAGTGGGGTCAAGGCTTGGCCACCTTCGAAATCAGCATCGCTGATGATGACGTCACCAACCCCGGAGTCAACGTGACATCTGTACAGATCAATGTCGAGCACATAAACGCCCCACCCCAGCTTATTAGCGGCCCCACCAACTTCACCCAGTTCTACAACGAGACAGTGGAGCTTTGGTGGAAGGCCACGGATGTTGACTCGCCTCCCACCTCCCTCCGTGGAGTGATCATAACTTTCCCCCAAAAAGGGTCACTCCACAAGTGCATCTACAACGCTGACAACAAGACCTGCACGATGGGAGATGTCATCGACAACTCTGCCGAAGGAGCCGACTTCGTGGACCAGATTTACCCCGGAGCTCTCGAATGGCGCGTGGTATTCAAGCCTGACTTTTTGACGTTTGGAAAGATCTACGCGACCCCCTCCTTTGACGTCATCGACGACTATGAGGCCCCCACCACCCTCTACTACACCCCCATCTTAAGGGTGAAGCCTATCAACCAGGCACCTTTCCTCACCCTGGGTGGACCCTTCACCCTTTTGGCGGGAAGCGTCGCCAGCATCTCCAACAAATTGACCCTCGGAGATGTCGACGCCGGAAACATTCCCATCCGACTTGTAGTGTCGACAAATGTTAGTGGAATCGCCCTTCAATTGACATCAACCTCCGCCTTCAAAAACAGTAAGTCCTTGTGTTTTTGGTTTTCGTACTCTTCTGACGTGTACAGCAACCCGCAAGACCACCCCGGACTGTTTCTTCAACGCGGACAACACCACACTCAACTGCACAGCCAGTCAAGTCGTGTTGACAGGTTACGTCGCAACACTCGCCGTGACAGCTCAAAACGCAACTGCACCTCAAGATGCCGTCCTCACCGTGACTGTGAATGACCTTGGAGCTGGAGGAGACCCTGATGAGGCCGTACAGAACAGCCTCTCCATCACCAAGTCTGCAGTTGTCACGGTCTTACCACCCATCGCACTCCCCGCCCTGGCCGGCAGCAACGTTGGCCTGACCGCCGCAATCGCCGCTGGAAGTGTTGGTGGAGTTGCCGGAGCTGCCGCGGCGTTAGGAATCGTTGCTAAGCTCATCAAGAAGCCAAACGACGAGATTTTCGACAGCTTACTCGACTTTAAGAACGCCGCTGTGACTGACAACCCGTTGTACACAACCCAGAGTGGAGAGCACCACAACCCCCTCTTTGATTCAAAGGACACATGAGGATTTGCAACATTATAAATAAAATTGAATATAGTTGTCTTCTCTTGCACCGTGTAACAGTGTTTGTTCACACGAAAACAGTTGATTGGCTGTGAGATGAGGAGGTGCTTCTGACACAAGGCCCGGCAAAATCACTTCCCGCCAAAATCTAAATTTGAATGCGTGACGGTTTGTTCGTTCATCCCGTCTATTTTATTTTTGTTTAACAATCTCCTGTGTTATCACCCTTTTACCATAGAAGAAGATTCAAAATGCATGGTAACTTGCCGGCTGACCAATTGCGAGTACGTCGTAGAACGGCGCCAAGCATGCTGTATGTTGATTGAAGGGGTGACGAACAGTCGACGCCCCAGATTTCACAAGTTAAATACCATGTCTAATTTTTTCCCGGGTGTGACGACTGTTTTTGAGCTCGGAAAGGGTTGCTCTGACACGACAGGGATTTTTGCTCCAGACTTACCCAGGCACGAATCTGCAATGGCGCACGAGGGCGATACGAAACAAGGAACACTGCAGAGATTTCATATCAACAAAGACCTCTTAGTCGTCAAGGCGTCATACTTCTCATTTTATGGCGGTCTTGTTCCATTTTTCGCTTTCTTAAATCTCTGGCAGGTGGAGGTTGGATTCACTCCCATTCAAGTTGGCATTGCGGTGAGCAATTACCATCTGAAGATGATCGTCTTCAATTGTTGATATCGATAGAGTTCCATCCGTCAATTGATGCAGCTTGTTGGAGCACCGTTGTGGGCAGGCCTCTCTGATAAATATCAGGCATCATTTTTATTATTTTGAAATCAAAATCTGACCTCAACAGATCCACAAAATCATCTTGAGTGTGGTGAGCGTAGGGACCGCGACGTTCAGGCTCGCCATGCCACTCTCTGCTGGAAACTTCGCCTTTTTTCTGATCTTACTGTTCTTGAGTGAGCTATGCTTCTCTGTCATTGGTAAGAAAATAAATTCACATCTTGCCATTCATTTTTTCTGATGGAAATACAACACACTCTATAATTGATTAAGCAACAAAAACACATAAACTCTGACCCATCAAAGGGCCCATGCTGGACCGCAACACACTGCGGGTCCTCGGGCAACACAAAGAGAATTTTGGAAGGCAGAGGTTCTGGGGAACCATAGCTTATGGAGGATTAGCTGTCCCAGTGGGCCTCTGGATCAATTATACTGGAGATTCAAACTGGTCCTTCTATCTGCATGCTGCTGGGATGTTTATTTTTTTGTTGATCAGCATCAAAGTAAGAGATTTTTTGTGAATTTTATTTCGAGTTTTATTCTGAATTTTATTTTGGGTTTTATTCTGAATTTTATTTTGAATTTTATTTTGAACTTTAAAAATATTTTTCAATTTCATTGCAAAAATGAATTTAAAATCGTTGTAGATGAAATATGAAGGAGTTTCAGAAGAGAAGGTCCCATTTTGGCGGGAAATGAGAAAAATAGTCAGCGTCAGAGCGGTCGTCTTTCTACTTGTCATGATGCTCATCGGTGAAATCCAATTTTCTTCGAGTTTTCTGATAAATCTACAGGAGTTGTCAATGGAATACAGATGAATTATTCCTTTGTGCACTTGAGAGAAAGTGTCAACGCGAGTCCTGACATGTTTGGCATTTATTTGCTGATGTCATGTGTCGGGGAGGTCTGTACATATCTTCTACAACCCGCCAGAATTTAATATTGTTGTATTCTGCATAAAAAAGTCGTGACCACCACATAAAATTTCAAAAATCAAACATATTCTTTTCGCGGCTGAAATATACCAGGCCCCCATCCTGTTCTTTGCAGGACCCATAATCAATTTGATCTCACCGGCTGGTGGACTTTTGGTGGCTTGTGCTGCATTTTTTTTTCGATTCACAGGCTATTATTTCATCACAAATGCTTGGTGAGACGTTGTAGAAATTCTGGATGTGGCTTGAGGCCTCATTTATTTTACATTTATTTTGCATTTATTTTACATTTATTTTTCAATGCCGTTATGTTTCAGTAGTGATAATACCCTGCGGACACGCATTTGAAAATCTCACCAGTTGCCATAAGATACACGGTAACAGTAACATGTTACTTACGGCAACAGAGCGGTAGTTACCGCAATTATTTTTCATTTTGATTGTACAAATCCTTGTCCGCGGGGCAATAGCTGACCGGAAGATTTTGGTCAAAAGAGGTTTGAAGAATCTGTCAAAGGCAAACAATACAGCAACAAAAACCTATTGGTGGAATATCATATCCAAAAAACTATAAAAATATTTTCAAAGTCAATTTCACGGCAAAACCGTACAATGAAAATTCATTTCGTCCAAGTCTGAGGGTCTACATCTCATTTGTTGTAGGGCGATTGCACCGCTTGAAATGCTGCACGGTTTGACCTTCGGATTGATGTGGGCGAGTGCGGTGCAGCTGGCTTCGTCTTTAGCTTCAGAGAAGTTGGGTGCCACAATGCAAGGACTTCTTGCGGCTGTACACAGCGGAGTGGGTGAGTGGAAATTTCACGGAGATTTCGTGAAAAACTGATCAGACAAGGGGCCATGATTGGGGCGGCAGTCGGGGGTGTCATTTATGAAATTTATGGCGGGAAACTATTTTTATATGGATCGGCGATACCAATCTTCATCATATTGTCTTTTGGGTCCTTCCAGGTGAGAATGAAGATTTAAAATTTAAAAACTGAAGTAACGGCTAGTTATTTTACGGAAGAAAGGAGGCATCCTCACAATATGGCAAGCTACAATTGGACGAAGAAGAGATGACCTCGCAATAAAGAGAATCAGTCTTTCTTTTCCTCCGTATAGAGTTTGGGGCTGCGCCCATTTGTAAAGGATGTTCCTCAAGGATTATTTTTCGTTCATTGATGCTGCTGAAACGAAGTTGAAATTTTTAATTTAATTATTAAATTAGTTGTCTGTAGACCCGGTCACTTACGTCAGGAAGGCAAGATCTGGTGTGTCATTTTGTCATGAACGATTCAACGGATGGCATCCTTCCACTCTGTACCTCTAGACGTCATCAGAGAGATCACAGCTCATCTCAAAGCAAACGCATTGATTCCTGTGACTTTTGTCTGTCGGAAATGGTCACAGTTGGCGCCAGAACTTCAAGAGCAGCCACCAAACGGTGACAATGCCTGTGATGAGGCAGCTAGGACGTCAAACCTCGCTCTATTAAAATGGTATCATGACAATGGATGGGAGTGGAGATCCTCCACCTGTGCAATCGCTGCTTCAACAGGGAAAGTGGAAATCTTATCCTTTCTGAGAGACAATGGATGTCCATGGGATCAAGAGACGTGTCAGATGGCCGCTTGGTGTGGTCACCTTGAGGTCTTGATGTACGCGCGACAGAATGGCTGCCCTTGGGATGAACATACTTCGAGAGCGGCCGCTGCCTCTGATCAGATTCATATTCTGGAATATCTAAAGGAAAATGGCTGTCCTCGATCAAGCGAAACAACAGCAGCGGCGGCGAGAGAAGGTCATTTAAACACTCTCAAATGGCTTTGGAATGACGGCTGTCCTTGGAATGTGTACACCACTAATGCAGCGGCGGCGGGGAATCATCTAGCTGTCTTACAGTATGCACATTCAGAAGGCTGCCCTCTCACCTCGATGACTTTTCGTCAGTCCATCGGCCATTTCGACATTATGGAATTCCTCTTACGTCATAACTGCCCTTTTGACATCTTTTCGTCCATGCAGGCCGCTCGAATGGGGGATCTTGCCTCTTTACGATGGTTGTACGAGAGGCATTGTCCATTTGGTCCTGAGATCTGTGTGGTGGCAGCTCAAAGAGGTCATCTCCCCTGTCTCATTTTCGCACATGAAAATGGATGTCCATTAGAGGAAGACACTTTCAGAGCGGCGGCCACGGGTGGACATATGAAAGTATTACGATATCTTAAAGACAAAGGCTGTCCTTGGAACGAGGAGACGTGCTCTGCGGCCGCTCAAGTTGGAAGGTAATTGATTTCAAAATAAATCTAAAAATCTAATTTACTAAACATTCACAAAACATAAAAATAATCTCATATAAAAAATAAATAATAATAAAATACTATTAAAAATAAAATAAAATTCTCAGGCTGGATATTTTGCAATGGCTCAGAAACAATGGATGTCCTTGGGATTTTTCAGAGATACTAGGAAGTCCATTAGTGATGGGCCAAGAAGAGATACTGAAGTGGGCCAGACAGAGCCAGAACGGTCTTCAGAGGAACACATGACATCTATAATATATGTAAAGACACGAGTTTGTCCTCTTTGATTTGTTTTGTCATTGATGAAATGTCGCCCTTCTCAATGTGCACATCGGCTCGTGAGTCGCTTGCTAGATGTAAAGTCACTCTCACATCGGCCTCTCTTTTAGAGCACAATAGAAGCTGTTCGAGCAGGGGAGAAAAGAACGGTGCTGATTCCAAAGGCATCAAGGAGATCATTCTCAGTGGGCGAAATTGCCACAACAATTTTGCCTTTAATAAATATCAATTTTGGCAGGAGGTGTCAAAGACGGCGGAGGATTGAAGGAAAGTGAATTGTTGAGAGATTGGCTTTTGCAAGGTGATGGCACCTGGCTCGATCAAGTTACTTCTTGTGCTGCAGCTCTTCGGATTGATCAACGCAAGGTTGTGCTTGTTCTCTGTCAACTGTAAAACAGTAGATCTTGCTCAGGTGACTGTGCTTTTGTTCTCTGATGTCTGTCTACTCACCAAAGGACCGCGATGATTGTTGCCCTGCTGCTCACA
>MZNV01001443.1:0-29077 GCA_002081555.1 Protostelium mycophagum | reverse complement strand
TTCCTGAAGTGAAGAATTGTCGCCAGAGACATGGAATTTTTGGCAAAATCAAGACAAGACTGAGACATTTTGGAGTCAGCACAGAGTCCCCAAAAATAAATAGAGTCAAGTCGGCACAATTGCAGAGCCAAGACAAGTCAGAAAAAGGGATGTCTCTGTCTGTCTTTAGTGTACTTCCTATCAAAATCTCCAGGTGCTAGCTTGTTCCACTTCTCAATGTCTACCCTAGTCATAATTTCCCACAAGAGGCCTTGCTAGAAAATAAAGGCTTGTACAGAGGTATCCACTAAAGCTTTGCAGGCTGTTTCTTGAATTTTCTTGTAAAATTCCTTGACTGTCATCAAACCTTGGTTAAGGTCTCTGAGGTTGCTGCCTGCTGTGTGTTATCATTGTGTATCAAGTAAAAATCCATCAGGATATTGTCCCATCCGCAAACAATATCCCTCTCTGAACCTTTGATAACCTTCTCTCTTATTGAATACCAGTAGGTTATCAAGGTCAACCACTTGTTAATCCGTTCAGGCTTCAACAGTTAGGATTTGTAGCTCTCACTAACTGTCCACATGTATCCATCAAGCCAAACACACAAACTTTAAAGTTTAAGTTTGTCTTTAGAGAGTTCTGTGGCCAAATAGCCCGGCACATCTCCCTTCTTGAAACCTCTGACATTTTCTTTGCTCTTTTTAAAGAAATACCAGGGCCCATGCACAACTCAAGCATATCTAATAAATTCTGGTATCACCATTGACAACACTGCTATCACTGCAATTGGGTGGCCCGCATTGCCCAAAGTGAAGCTTCCTCCTGGGATGGGTGGCATTGAACGTGTAGAGAACACCCCTGTCTCTGGGTGTTCTTTGTTTAATAATAAAAAAAGCTATAACTTGAAAAGAACAGAAGAAATAAGATGATTTATTAGTTATTTTAGATGATTTACTAGTCACCAGTTATAAGATGATTTGCCATTTATATTCCTTCCAATATCAATCTTTTGTGATAATCCTTGTTCAGCGAGACACCAGATATGACCTCTTGTGCTGCATCTCTGATGAACAAATTATATAAATATATTCTTTGAGCCACAGTTGAACTGCTGAATAGAGCTGGTAACTGTGGCAAGATAGAAGAGTATCTCATCATGAAAGATCAGTTGAGAGTATTTATTCCGGTATTTATCCTTCTCCTCAAAAAGGAAGAATCACCCTTTGCATTGTCCACAACAAATCTTATCTCTTCCTGAAGATTCTGGTGTCTAAAATGTACTCTTATATTTGGCACGTTTGTCTTATTGATATCTGGACTGCCTCAGTTTTTTTTTTAATTACTATTTACTGGAATTTGTGATTAGAGTGGCAGAGCCACATTGAGAAAATGACATTTATGCATACTGACCGTTGCTGACAGTGCCCTCTTTCCAATAGTTATGACCAAGCCAATGTAACTTTATAGAATGTTCGAATCCACTCTGCAGCACTGAGTTCCTGGCAATCTCACACTGATCCGCGCTGGTTAATTTCCACACCTACATATTTTTATTCCTTTTCCCTGGAACAAGCGATACCTGTGCAGCAATGCTGTATTCCTCGATGAGGGGCTCTCTTGTATAATGAAATTGTAACGGATCATCGGTGGAGAGTGATACGTTCAAACCCCTCGCGAAAAACACTGGAGATATCAGATCTCACGTCTACAACGATGTATTACCTGGGAGTGGGTTTCTGTTGTAATTCAAGAATAGAGAATTATTACTGAGGGGTGACATTGCAATACCTATCTGAGAGAGATAATACCTTTTGGATTTCAGAATCCAACAAAAGTCTCCGCGTTTATATTTTCGCAGGTTTTATTCATATTTGCAGAACACCACCTTGTATACACATCTTTATATCATTATATAAATTGAAAATAAAAACTCACAAGTACTGAAGCACCGGACTCTTCCTCAAGTTGATTCCGTGGGAAATACCATTGGCTACCATAAATGCTGAAGCCAAATGATCAATCTCGCCAGCCTCTCCCGCGTGTGGCCGGAAGGAAAACGTATCTACAACCATCAGTCCGCATGTCACCAAAATCCATCATAGTTAATGATCAGAAAATTCTGGTAACACTGACTGAGTCCTCTGGATTCCCTGTACCGGTTGAGAGACTTCAAGTTCATAGACAAGTAAAAACCATAATAGGCATAAGGAGGATTGTCCAATATAGTCCATTCAGAGGGGAGTGGATATCTATATCTCCATCACAAATCTTGAAACATGAGCGAACTCACTTTCTGGTGAATTTTTTGACTGGCTTGGACTCATCATCTACACAATCGAATCCCACCACTTGCTGTAAGAAAAGCGCGAGTTTTGGATGAGAAGAAGGGTCTCTTGTGGCTTCAAAGAGTGGTCTGAAAACGTCTGTGCGCGTCAGATATAATTTGAATAAAAAATATACTCACTGTCCAAGACTTGATCCATGCTTTCCACCATTCCGTTCTTTTTAAATTCGCTGTAGAGTCTGGGTATCTGAATGAGCCATCTCACATTCTTGCTGAACAATTTATTGTCCACGATCCAAGATGCAAGCTGATCGAATTCGTTCAGTTTTCTGTATGTGTCAGAAATGTCATCATGACATCTGTCAGAATGACATGATCAATGTCACCTTCCGTATACGGAAAGTCTGTATTCGGCGTATTGATATTTGCTTGCTTCTAAATCACTGAATAATTCTTTTGTTAAATTAGCCAAGTATCTCCCCTTTGTATTTCAGCATCATTTCTCCACATAAATATTTATACCCCGATGTGGTTGTCTGTCTTCAAAAAAATCTCGCGGAGTCTGCTCTGACCGCAAGGATTATACTTCAAGTTGAACTTATCAAATCGGTGGAAGGTGTGTTTATCAGCCTGTAATTCTGTCATTTCTCTATCAAATACAAAGATATAACCATAACCATCCTCAAGTGTCTTTGTACCGCGAAGCGTCATATATCTTATTTGATTTTTATTTGGCTGCAGAGATTTCCAGTGTGTGGTTACAATAATATTTCATCAACCTATTTTTACTTACATGCACATCGAGAGTGTTAACACTGAGGTCGTAGATGTTCAATTCTAAACTGGAAAATACTTCTGCCAAAGTGAGCTCCTTACCATCACGTATGATGACGGGGTCCTGTCAGTTGTCATGACATGACGTGATGACATCATATCTCACGTTGGGAAAGTTTGTGACCGTTTTTTTGATGAATTTCAAGAGGTGCTTCTGATTCATCGCCGCAGAGTGATGAATATGCGTGTCGACTTTTCTGATGTTGTAGAAATCTCTGTGTGGCACTCCCTACATCGTGTCGACATTTCACATCGCCAAAAAAAATCACCTTGGATGCAGCCATCTCTTCGGCCTCGTTCAGCAACATGTGCAGGTTATATTTTGCTTGTAAAATTTCCAATCTCTTATAGCACACTGTCTTGCAGGGTCCGCTGGAGACCACCTTTTTTCATCAGTCATGACCTTCTTTAGAAAAAAACTCACATTCAAGATGGTGTTCAAGTCCATAAAATATTGACGTAATGTGGGTATCTCTGTCTGTGGCTTCTTGTTTTCCAAATCTTCATTTTTCAGAATTAACTCGGAAAATTCCATGAAATTTCCTGAAATTCGTGGAAATCTCCTCACCTTCTGCGGTCTTGTACACACCAAAAACGCCGTTGACCTTTTCTATAATCTCCTGATCACGTCAACAAACGAGAATCATCGCGGTACCGTACCGTAGTGGCGGGTGGGTACTCCATGTTGAAGGGATCGAATGCCTGTTCGGCCGTCTCCGTTCCTCTAAAGTTGGAGTTCAATTTGTTCAACATGAAATCATTTGTTTTGGTCTCTGGGAGTGGCTTGTATATGTATTTATCTCGAAGTAAGATGATCTGGTGTAAGAGCTGGCAGACATCCACGATCTCTTCACTTGGTGCAGCACCTGAGGGAGATGTTGGCTAAAGATGGTATCTCAGATAAAGAGGAGAAACTCACCTCCGCTCGATATGGGCGTGATTATAAGCCTATGATATTGTGGATCAGATGAATCAACATATGGTGGTAAGGAGGGAATGTAACTCCTGGAGGATCTCAAACTGTGATCCGCCAACTTCTGCCTCTCTGTGATGGACAATTGGTACAGGGGCGCGGGAGATGTGACCTCCTCTGATGGAAGAGTCAGGTGAATTTAGAACCGATTTATTCACTAGCGTACCCGCATCTAAGAGATCATTTGTGGAGGTCTGACGTAGAGTTCTTGGTGTGAAGGCTTCCTCTTCTTCATTCAAACTTTCGATTTCTTCTGTGAAGGCAAAGCCTTGTGATTGGTTCAACTGTCCCCGATGGTCCTCCATATTTAATGATCGCTTTGTTGATCGAATTTTACAAAGTCTCAAATATTTGTGTTCAAAAAAAAGATATCACGTGATTACGCATCAGGCAGCATTCACAGCTCTTCCAGGTTATTTTACTGGTTGTCGACAGGTAAATTGTCAAAAGACTCTCATGACGCTCTGGCAAAACTCTTCTGGTTGAATAACAGGGCTTGAAATATTCGTCAGTACTAATACTACAGCACCAAAACAAGACACTATTAATAGGAGCTGGTCATTTTCTATCTTTAGAAGTTGGCGGTTGTCATGAACTGACACTAAACACTTCCTCCAACCAGATTCACACCGTGAGACCCTCTTTCTTTGTGCGGTTGTGATCACGACATCAAAGAGGGCTGTTCGCGTGAAACTCGTCACATTTCCGACGAGATTTTAGAGATATTTCCGGTCGGATTTAAGCCTGGGCTAAATTCGGAACAAATTCTACGGGAATAAACGAGAGATCTGCGGTACAGAAGCAGCGAATTCGCAGACAAGCGAAAGGAGAGGAACCATATTTAATGATCGCTTTGTTGATCGAATTTTACAAAGTCTCAAATATTTGTGTTCAAAAAAAAGATATCACGTGATTACGCATCAGGCAGCATTCACAGCTCTTCCAGGTTATTTTACTGGTTGTCGACAGGTAAATTGTCAAAAGACTCTCATGACGCTCTGGCAAAACTCTTCTGGTTGAATAACAGGGCTTGAAATATTCGTCAGTACTAATACTACAGCACCAAAACAAGACACTATTAATAGGAGCTGGTCATTTTCTATCTTTAGAAGTTGGCGGTTGTCATGAACTGACACTAAACACTTCCTCCAACCAGATTCACACCGTGAGACCCTCTTTCTTTGTGCGGTTGTGATCACGACATCAAAGAGGGCTGTTCGCGTGAAACTCGTCACATTTCCGACGAGATTTTAGAGATATTTCCGGTCGGATTTAAGCCTGGGCTAAATTCGGAACAAATTCTACGGGAATAAACGAGAGATCTGCGGTACAGAAGCAGCGAATTCGCAGACAAGCGAAAGGAGAGGAAATTCGAAGGTCCAACTCGTCATAATTTTACTGCACAGCAGACAACAACCAAAAACCAGCGACAACATGCAGATCTTTGTAAAAACATTGACCGGAAAGACCATCACTTTGGAGGTGGAGAGCTCAGACACCATCGACAACGTCAAGGCCAAGATTCAGGACAAGGAGGGCATCCCTCCCGACCAACAAAGACTCATTTTCGCCGGAAAGCAACTCGAGGACGGCAGGACCCTCTCAGACTACAATATCCAGAAAGAGTCCACCCTTCACCTCGTGTTGAGATTGAGAGGAGGAATGCAGATCTTTGTCAAGACCCTGACCGGAAAGACCATCACTTTGGAGGTGGAGAGCTCAGACACCATCGACAACGTCAAGGCCAAGATCCAAGACAAGGAAGGTATCCCTCCCGACCAACAGAGACTCATCTTTGCTGGAAAGCAGTTGGAAGATGGCCGCACTCTCTCAGATTACAACATTCAGAAGGAGTCTACTCTTCACTTGGTGTTGAGATTACGAGGAGGTGCCAACGAAGAAACTGCAACACCCCCCACACGCCGCCCGAGCCAAAAATGCAACTTTGGAGACTGTAAGAACAAGCCCGTCCTCATCGTCGGTGACTGTAAGTTCTGCATGTCCAAGTTTTGCAACAAGCACAGACTGCCAGAAGACCACGTCTGCCCACAAATGCAGTCTTGCCGAGACCAGAGCTTCATGAAGAACAAATTGAAATTGGAAGGAGAGAGATGTGTGGCAAGTAAGGCCGCTGCTTTTTGATTGAGTATATAAATGTAGAAATGTAATAAGGTGTTATTTCCTTTCAGATTTGTCTGCGACAGAAGGTTTTCGTGGTGTAACTATATGAACATCTCTATGCAATTATTGTCAGATTTCGTCAGACGGAGCATTCCAACTTTCAAATGGCACAAGGTAGGTAACGTGTAACAACTTGCAACTCCTGCTGCCCCTTTAACCGCAAAGATTGCACGATCATGCAAGCAAAAACTTGCAATCCGAACAGAATGCGCGACACACTGAATCAATCAAAGTTGCATTAAAGCACTCAATTTTTACCTGTTCTCATTTTCCCTGGTTGTCAACATGCAGACTGTCAGAAGTACTCCTATGGTCCTCTGACGAAACTCGATGAAAACTGAAAAATACTCATAAATGTATGAAAATACTTTTTATGCCTATAATCCTTTGTCTGCTTGAGTATTTCTGGCAGTTTGTTGACAACCAGCACAATTGAGAATAATGTCCTTTTCACATCAACAATTGAAAATAATTTTATGAAGTGGATTTGTTGTAGTCCATGTACAATTGGTATTGCTGTGCTGGCAAATTATTCCTCTGCCATCTTCTCATCAACAAACTCTTAATTGAGGTGTTGGCAGATAGCTGCAACCCTTGGCTAATACATCTCAGTATTTAGCCGATTTTTGAGATCTACAACATTGTAAAACGTCACCTCTCTTGCCACCCCTCATTGATATAATTCAAAAGATTTTTAGCTGCGGAAGGGTCGTGTTCTTCAAGAGTTTTGAAGGAACTCTCGATGGAAGAAAGTGCGGATTTCACCGAGTCGACGCAGAGTTCAGGGTTCAAACTCTACCGCCGATCAGTTTTTTGAAAAGACCATGACATACCTTGATTGCGGGTTCCACCACTTCTTGAGCCATGGATCTCTTCTGAAGAAGTGTAAGTAAGTATCTTCATTGTAGATACGAGATTTTGCGGATTGCTGCGCTTGTGGTGCCACCAAAACCACTTGGGAAAGACAGGAAGCGAATTTACGACAATTCAATCACATTTCAAAGTGAAGAGACCAACACGTTTGTTCTGCGGCAGAGCCGCAGTCTTCACATTGGATGTTTATGATATGATATCATATACCTGTGGTACTTTAATGGTGGGGTCAAAATCCCATCCGTCCTCTTCTTCATCGCTGAAAAAATTATTTTTATTTTTTATTGAATATTTCCCATTTTATTGAAAAAATTTCAATAAAAAACTCACCCAAATGTACTCTTTCCGAATTTTTTCTGATATACTCCTCCTGACACCTGAAGATATTCGACGAAATTTCCTCGAAATTTCACGCACCTTCTTTGGGTTCTTCGCCCTATATTCCTTGTGTCTGAGGATCAATTTCGCGAGACTTTCCACGGGGTCTGCACTCTTGATGAATTCGTGTTCTAACAGCTCTGCTGCCGAAGGTCGCTGTTGCGATGTCACATATTGAATGCAAAGATAAATTATGATATCATATTATTATGCCCTGACTCGCTTTCGTATCTTCTTTTCTGTATTTTTCTCGGTAAGGACGCGGTTATTGCCGCAAACCTTACCGGCAAAGATACCAGCATTTTAGGTACAAAACCATTGCGGAGCACAACACCGTCTCCATCTCAAAAGTTTCGAAATTCCAATTATATAACCTTGGTGGACTCTTTGATGAGGCATTTTGCGACGAAATCTCTGAAGGGGGGAGAATAAGCAACATCTAATTTGGGTGGCTCGCCCTTTGGTATTTTTATCAGTGCTGTAGAATTCGTCAAAAGAGTTCGAGATTTATATATATAAGAGTATATCTCCCGGATTGTGAATCATTTGTGTAGAAGAAATAAAATCGAAGGTGGACCTTGTAATGGTGGTATTTTGGCGAGTGGAGGTTGGCCCTTGCACATTTCTGTGTTTGATCAAAATAATTATTATAAACAAAAACATATAGTTCTTGTAATGAGTTTATACAATATGTCAATAGAATAAGCATGCAGTTGTTTATATTAAATAGTTATGCAAAGACAACCGCAAATAAAAACACATCGTGGCGGTAGAAGGACAGGCAAAAATATTTATGGATGGCATACCTATACAAGTGATTCCTAAGGACCAAATATCTGCCTTTTGATCCGTACCACTCTCAGTGATCACCTCAGGCGCCATCCTTCGAATATTAATTAATTATTCACATCGTCGAATATTCCAT
Organism: Protostelium mycophagum; assembly: GCA_002081555.1. Taxonomy (NCBI): domain Eukaryota; phylum Evosea; class Variosea; order Protosteliida; family Protosteliaceae; genus Protostelium; species Protostelium mycophagum. The sequence continues at coordinate 20,647 of MZNV01001443.1, read as the reverse complement.
TCAAAATACTGTAATTTTACACAAAAACAGACAACTCACCAATAAGGTGTTCCGACAACGGTGAACCTCTTTGCATTGTTGACGAGCTGTGCGCTGACACCAAAGTCGGCCAGTTTGATGGCTCCGTTCTCACCAAGCAAGATATTGGCAGCTGCACCATTTTTAGATCATTTTTGTGTCAAGTAAGCGTGATGTCAGCCACGATTAGAATAAAAACAGTGGAGTTATTTGTTCAAGAATAACATATGATCATTATGAAAATTAAAAACATATCCACCTTTAATGTCTCTGTGGATTCTTCCCAGTTTATGTAAAAAGTCCAAGCCGAGCAGCACTTCTCTTGAAATAATGGCGATATGGTCCTCACTGATCGTACCAGCTTGCAGCTTTTTATTTTAGAATGTTTCAAAGATATACGCATCACTTGTGCTACTGCGTGTATAATGAGGGAGGTGCTGCCACAAAAACGAAATGGAATATTATTTCTGTTCATACTTGCTCAGCCATAGAACCACCACTCATGTATTCCATGACAATGTGTAATTTCTCTTCGTCTAAAAAGCTCTCATAATATTCTACACAAAAAGGACTCCGACAATCTGCCAATGTCCTAATCTCTTCCTATTCCTCAAGTTCAGAATATGAGTTTCATTAATTAGATACACACTTGGATGTCACTGATCTCATCGTCTGAAGCGTCCAAATCAATGATCTTGATGGCCACTACCTTTTTTCTACTCTCAGAAGTCCTGTAAAAATGAGATGTCATTCATCGTGATACCCACTCACGCCGTAAAGACTTCACCTGTTGGATTGATGAGAAGATGATGAACAAGAACATTAATTGCTCACCAAAAGAGCCTTCTCCGATCTTTTCCAAGAGTTGATAATCGCCATGGACGATTGGGTTTTCATCCTGTTCAGGTCAGATCTATTCCATTCCAACTCTCACCATCGTGGGTCCTGGCGAAGTTTGTGCTGGAAATTGTTGTTTGGCTCGTTGTTTGTTTCATTCCCCGAAGCAAAAATCACCAAAGAAACAGACCATTTTTTGTGAAAAAAGCAACATTCGATGAAACCATTTGCACATACCTCGACCTTGACGTGAATTACCGAGATGTCCAATGATGGCGCCAATGGACTCTGTCCAGCGGCCGTGGAAGTAGACATTGGACATGGCTGTTGTTGCGGTTCAAACCGAGATTTTATTGTCACCTTAGCAACACATGATCAGGAAGTGCTTTGTACAAATGCGATTCGCATTCTGTGAATCTACCTTGGCGATTGCCTTGAGCATGAATCGCTTCAGATATTCTGAGCTTGCCCTTGCCAAACCAACTACCTTACCATCCAAATTGAATCCAATCGACGATCATCGTCACCTGTGGGCGTGTGTCCTGAAGAGGCTACATATCACTCAGTTGAGAATGTGATACAACACTTCTCCCCAGGTTTATTCTCGACAACAGTGTTCCCCATGAGATATCTTATGTTGATAAATTGAAATAAGGTCTATCTCATTGGCACATGATCACACATTTTTTCGGGGTCATACCTCTTTTCGTTCATGCGCAATAAAAAGTTGATTTCTGTGGTCCTCAACATTCAATGGACAACTCAACCTCTGCCTTTTATCAATAAATCTCTTATGAAGGAACATCCCAGGTGGTATCCCTCAACACTCCACGCCGTCATCCCGGTCCCCCCCGAATGATACAACATCAGATACAGATGATTTGTGGCGCCATCCATCTGAAGCCTGGCGTGACTCTCTTCGTCCTTCAACAGCGCCACAACGGTAACGGTGAAGTTTGACGGGTCGTACATAAAGATTACGCCCCTGGCGTAATCATAAGGCGTAAGCATGTTGGTCCACTGTTGGACCACGGCTCTCACTGCGAATTCCGAGTTTTCTTGTATGCCCATTCGGTAGACGGCACAAAAAGATGCGCCTGGTAAGATGTTCCATGAACTGAACTCGTAGATCTTCCAGGCCCAGTTCATGGCGCTGAAAGTGTTTAATCTTTCAAAAAATGGCTCATTCTCTGATGAGCTGAGGGATAACGCCTCTGCCCTATTGTAGATCAGTACTTTGTTTTTAATCATTTAATTTATAGCCGTCTTTTGATGTTCCCAGTTGATGCGGTGAAACCGCCAGATAAAAAGACAATTGGTCAAAAAAATCCATTTTTTTGGTGAGTTGATCTGATACTTTGTATTTTAATCACAGAAACATCGGGAAAGTGTCCATCTTTGTGGTGATGCGTAGAATTCATTTCAATACAACTCCAAGCACATCCTGAATAGTACAGAACAATGTGATGGAGACTTACTTGATCTGTGACATGCTTTCAAAAAAATGTATGTACACGTATTGGCCTAGATCTGATCTCATTGTAATCGCACCGACTCCAGCCTTAGCGTTCAGAGCCCACGGCTCAAATATTTCCATCAAAGATTCTTCCTCATCTACAACGGTCAGTTTTGGTGGGAAATTTATAATTCAAACGGACATGATATGGTGGATACGTAACGTAAATAACCGTGGACGGGTTCGCCATTAACTGGTGCATCAAAATGCATCGCTTGAATGTCTCTGTCTAAATTGTACCGCAGATCTACATCTCTGTAGATCGTCAGTTGAATTCAGAAACCTTCAGGAAAAAAGGGCCCACCGTTCTGATGTATTTCTGCAATCAAGTCAACCGAAATTTCAACGAAATTCCGAAAAACTCACTCATCGCGTTGGAACCATTTTTGCATCTTGGAGAAAAAGGATAAAATCTCTTCACATGTTGGTCTCAGCTTTGGGTTGTCTTGCCAACATGACGTCATCATCTGTTCCAGGAACGGAGGTGATAATGGGGGGATTTGCATGTTCCATTTTGTTTGTCTTCTCCCAAAGACATCTTGAAGTTGTCCCGGTGGCAGGTCAAACTCGATCTACAACGGTGTAAATCAATCATGCGTTGCTACGAATATAAATTTTCTATTGAAAACATAAATACCTCTGATGTGTACTCTGAGGCTCTCTTTCTCATCAAACACTCTGATATTAATATTCCAAAACTATTCAGTGTCAAAAATATATTTACAAATCTCTATCACAATATTTTCAAATAATATTGCACAACGCGTGCATTCCGGCAGAGCTACAATAAAAACATAGGTCAGATGTTTTGTCTTTAAATGGTATGAAGAATATGACCTGTACACATCTGTCAATTCAGTGTAAGCCACGTTAGCCTCCCAAGCTTTCACTGATCTCCCCGTCTTATACGCGGTTATACCGCATCCTTTGATTTTGACTCTACTCCAGTTCCCGCCAATCAGAATGGACTCACTCGTCAGATCTATTTTTAGATCAGGGGTGTGGCACGAATTTTGATGAAGGACATGAGATAAAAGTCCAAAAGAGTTAAAGAAGTCTAATAGAGTTCGTCACGAGGGCTTCCCAAGTGGTCTCCCACCTTAGTACTGGCATCGCTCAGACACGCTTGACTTCGCAGTGCGGCAAGGGATGCGGTAGACTGTGTCGATATGAACGAACCCGATGGGTATTTCGGTTTCTTTGTAATAAACCCAACACAAACACAATATATATACATTTTTTCTCGATGGAATTTGTCAAAGAATAATATGATTGGGTATATGGAAGAGATGTAAATAATTACGTCTGTGATATATTGGTGGTGATTGTGAGTGTAAGTAATTCAGTCCTTTGGCCACCTTCCCACTTTAGATATCACATATTCACTGGGAAATCTCGTCGAAATATCACCTCATTAAACACGTGGAATATGTGGGAGTGTGTGAATCTTATTCGGTTGTCGCATAGCAACCCGGACAAGCTACCCTGATCCATATATTCATACACAAGCGAATGTGGTGTGACACAGAATCCTATAAATAGCAGCAGGTTGACGTGATTCATGTTGCGGAGCAGCCTTGCCTCCCTCACAAAACGGCGCTCTTGCTCTCTGTTAAGATGTGTGAATTCTTCGACCGTTACTGTTGTCATATTTAGTGTTGCACTGTGGGTGTCAGTGTCAGTGTCAGTCAATGTGATATCATTTTATTTCTTAGTTAAAATATTTCACAAGGATAAAGTATTTATTCCTAAGTTGTAATTGGGAGATTCTTACGCATATTTTATATTGATAAAATGTGATGTTATTGCAGACTTTCGAAATGTCCCGTCCGCGGTAGTAAACACGTTAATTACCGAGAATCTTAACGCGGGGGAAACGAAATCTTGTTTAGAAGACGGTATGAAAGAGCCAAAGCGAATTTTTGTTTGCAGATTGAAATATGCAAAGACACCACAATGCATCTTTGTGCTAGAAATCAAACTTCGGTGTAATCTCATTGTGATAATATATAATCATAACTATAAAACTTTTAAACACAAAATAATAAACATACATGCAAGTGGCATAATGCCTCTCCTGATATCTATGTAGTATTGTGAGCAACCTTCTGTCTATTTGAAGGTTCTGCAATCCGACTTCGTCAGATTTATCGTTGAAATCTCGATCTGCTGCAGCCTCTATATCCACAGGTTTCCCTTGCTGGTCCAGTTTTTGTTTTCTCTGGACGTTGGCCATCAACAGATCAAAGCTCGATCTGACCGTGATCAATGATCCAATGATAGATGATGATCATGCGGTACAACCCAAGACATTTTATGTCTATGAAGGAGCTGTATTTTATGTCTTTGTGGAGCTGTACAACCCACACGTAAGAAAAGTTACGTCTCCGCAGTATTTATTTTCGAGAGATTAATTGCCGAGGCTAACACAAAATATGACAATGTCTTAAGTTGTGTTTGTGTTTTGTGGTCAGCAGACAGAAACAATAAAAACGCGGTGGAGTTACAGTAACACGGAGGCGTCGTCGGTGATATTTCCAAGAACAGATGTCCAAGTCACGAGGCACGATGACAGGTCTGATGATCAAGATCCCTCACCTTCTTGCGTCTGCGTATTGTTGTAAAGAGGCTCTTCTCTTGTCGACTGCTGATGCTCTTCTGGAAAATTGTTGCTGTCCTGCATATGATGGATTGTAATCGGTAAGATCGATCCTTGAGTCCATGTTTGGATTCCAATTAGAATATCTTGGCGAAGAGGACACTGCTCGATCAAAGAGCTGGGGTTCCGTCAGATGGATGTCTTCATATGTTCTTCACCTTATTTCTGCGTCTCTCCACTGACCGATTGAATGGTGAGATTAGTGAAGAATCGCTCGATGGGACCGAAGCATCGTCAATCTCCTCTTCGCTGCTGCTATCTGACAGTTCCATGGACTCGTCGGTCTCGCCTGAACCGTATGCAGCTTGAAGAGGTCCCGCCTCTGCATACTCTGCCAGTGACATACCTGATGTCGAATGTTGTGGTGTGGTCTGTGTTTGGTGCGCGAAAAATCCGTTGTCGTCATGGCAATTATCTTCATCAATCCTTCACGTGCGGTTGTGCGGTTGTTACCATGAGAAAACTCCGCCGTCCGAATGACACCGCGGAACTTTTATCATGGAAAAGATTTCAAAGAGTAGCTCCACCACCATCTTCACAAGCACATTAAGAGGCTTGATGAATACCACACAAGTTTGGAACATCGAACAGAAGGTGAGGCCCGCCCACATCTCCTGCTTTAGACATCTTGGTTTACATCTCCGCATAAGGACAGTAATGAGTGGTTGATTGGGTGTCAGATCAGCAGAGACCATGTGTCGAGAGGGTCCAATTTCGGTGTTATTACATGTGACATTAACGGTATCTAAACAAGGAGCAGACGGTTGAATAAATTACAATTCTCTGGCAATTTCTGATGACACCACACTCTGAAAGAAACCACGACGCCACCATGATATCTTTGAAATAGTGATTGGAGGAAAAAAAAGTGTTTGATGAGGTTGATGTATCAATAATGTGCTCGACATGGACATCTCAATTTGACAAAAAAAGGAGAGAATGTCTTTGTCCTCTATATGGGCAGACTAGGTGATCCGTTGATGATCCTGTCCACGAACTAAAAACACCTCAGCTCATCGGTGTGAAAAAATCATTTTGGTGCTGGAATACCAAAGTGGATTTTAATTTGTAAAGCACAAGAAAAGCAGATAAAATATAATATTGAATAAATCCTCATTTATTATCTAAAAACATCAAAATAATTTTATTATTTTAAAATTTCTTGATTTTTTATCGAATTTTCTTTTTTTTTGTGCATGTTTTTTTGCAAAAATAAAATATACTTCGCGCCACACAAATATGATTTTGCTGCAAAGACAAGTAAAGCATTGAAGTGAGAACAAGATGGATGATCTTAAGAGTTGGTGACGACTTACTGGACCGATGTATGGAAGGGTCAGAAATGTGCCAATCACCGGCAGTCTCTTTGCAAATGTTAAAATGATTGGAAAGAAGTTACTGAAACGTGTCAACTGAGGATAATGTTGAGGACCAACCCAAATATGTTGATGAAACCGAATGCCTCGACACAGATGCCAATGAAAGTGTAACCAGTAATGACGAGTAATATTCCACCAAAGAAGAGAATCGAACCTCTCAGTTTGTGCTTTTGGAAGAAGAAACCAGTGATGTTCTTAAGACCTATCACTAACGTGACACCAGCTAAGAAGAGTAACTGGAGGATTATTTAGATTCAATGGACGTGTAAGTTGTTCACATTTCCGATGGCTAATAGTCCTCTGTCTAAGAAGAGCAGAACTCCAATAAATGTAAAGAAGAGACCAAATCCCGTCAGGAGGACTCCAATCTCTGTGGATCAAATCAGTTCACTCACATTCTCCTTCGTAAAGAAGCTCACTCTGATTGTCAGTTATCATTGCCATCTCTGTTGGAATTAATTTGAAGATCACGCAAAAAAGTTCGGTTACGTTTGGCGCCAAAAATGTTGGTCAAAAAAGGATGACTCAGCCTCTGAGTCAACAAACTCCAAGTCCAAAGAAGAATTTTATTGAAATGTCTAATCATGTGATACCTTGCCTCCAACTCGGCACAACTCTGTACGTGTAAATCAAAATGAGGTAATCGATCACCATACAATCTCGTGTGCTGAGCGGCTGTGAGTGTTCTTCCTTGAGGATTTCTTTGCGCTGATAATTGTTGCTCTCTTCTAGCTTCTGACGCTTTTGTAGGGTTTAGCAGCCTTTTAGCCGCTTCCCTTCTGTCTTCTTGTGTCAAATGTGCTCTTGTTGTCTTCAGCCTTTGTTCTCTTTCTTTTTGGATTTTCTCCTGACCCGCTTTCGTCTTTGATGATTGCTCAACAAGAGCACGCTTCTGCTTAACAATCTCCATGTCCTTACATCCTTCACTCTGATGTACAAAAATCGAATCTTACCCTCTGACGAAGAGCTTCAAAGTCTGGTCTGGGGGTGTCCATCCGTGGTTCGTCATCTTGCGGGTAATTGTGATGATCCACTTGTCTCAACATCTCTACATGTGCCTGCAGTTTCGCCTTCTGTTTCTCTCTGAACAAAGCCACACTCTGCTCTTTTTTCAAGCGTTCTTCTATCTCTTCCAGCTCTTTCTTCTCTTTCTGCAGCGCAATCTCATCCTCTTGTTTCATTTTGGCCATCCTCCACTCATCGATCTTGCATTGTTTTACTTCTCTTTCTTGTTGTTTTTGAAGTTTTATTATTTCGGCGAGCTCTTCGTCCGTCATATTCTGCACGAAGTAATCAGCAAAATCATCTAAAAACATGAAGTCTGTACCTCTTCAAGATCTTGGTCTAATCCTAAGGGGATGATGTTGAATTTCGATTTGTTTGGCAGTTTTTCCCACTCTGGTGATTGCAAATACCGGACAAAGGCTGAGATATCTTTCTCTAACCTCTGACCCTCTCCGAGCAATGTCGTCTGTCTGTACATCAATCAGAAGATGACGTGAATGATGATGAGTGACCTCTCTCGCTGGTTGGTGTCCCAATCTGTCGATTTGGATTCCATTCTCTGCACCACGTTCCTCAGTTTTGATGACAACTGCATTCTGGCTTCTTCGGAAATATTTATGTCTGAAAGTTGTTCCAAAAGTGCATGCATCGGCGATAAAAGCTGTTTCATGGAGGTGATCTGTTCTAACAGAATCTGACAGAATGAGCACAATAATCAAATCATATCACACCACCTTTCTTTCTTTCATCAGCAGACGGTGGCTCTCTTCATTAACTTGCATCACGTGTATTTTAAATTCGTCCAATGGTCCTTGCTGAAGAATTAAGACAATATCGTGTCGAGATCCAGTTACCTGCGATTTCACATTGTAGAATCTCTCTGCTTCCTTCTCTGCGAGTCTTTGGCTTTAAATGATCTCAGAACAATATCAGATGGCGATAATCACCTCGCATCAAGCTGTTTGTAAGTCAGCGCCCATTTTGCTTCCATCAGAAATCAGAATGCGATTGATTTGAAAATTCTAATTTGAACAAGAGTTTATCCCGCTCAACATCAGTTCATTTAGAGGCTGAGCAATGGACTATTGGAACCTTGCTTCTAGAGTAAAAATGGAGTTGAGAGCTTAGGTTGTCAATATTTCCACCGCGGAAATCGACTTTTATGAAAAATACTTCAGTGAGAAGCCAATAAAACGAAAGACAATGAGAGCGAGACAAGGTTCCATTGCTGTGCGCCCGGGAGGCGTGAAGGGAGATCACGGTGCCATCACCATCACAGCCTCAGATGGATGCTTCGTCTTTACTCCTGTGGATCCAAAGTTGGCTGATACAGCAGTTCATCATACACCATTTCGATCTGGATCTTTCCTGCTGGCTCTAACGACCACTGGAGATTGTTTTGTCTCTCCAGCTGAGGTCGATCTCAGCAAGAATGCCCCTGCTCTGACCGCGAGAAGGTCCTGATCAACCCATTACCACTTTCTGAATTTATTAGAGGAGAGAGCTTGACTGTTGATAAGGAAGGATTGTTAGCAAAGATGAGCACAGCAGGAGATACCACAGGACCAAAACATCGACTGCAGGTGACCAGCAAAAGCTTCCATTTGGACATCCCACAGGTAGCGCGCTCACATTCATCAACTTTTCCATCTTGATGATGATGAATTGAAGTCGCAGGCACAAGGACACAGCTTGCAGACTCCAAAGCTGGAGAAAGGATATCAGACTGCTCGGGACGGGATCTTGTCCATCAATATGATCGTGACGATTAACGAGGCGGGGGATATGTCCATCCATCATCCTGTAACAAGTGAGGAGGAAGCTGCCGAGAGCTGGACACAACTGTTTTAATATCGTCTATGTATATTTATTATTCTTCAAACGAACTCGGCCCGAATTTCACTCAAAATATCAAAAGTAGATGAGTCACATAGAACTTTATAGCTCGACTTTGTTTGCTGGTTTTTCTTTCTTTATCGTCGACTGCACAGAATCAGTATTCCATAATACAATTTCAGAGACATAGAACCCTCAAATATATAGAGTAGGTCGTTGTGGAAGATAAACGAAAACAAAATGAGATATCTTACCTTTGGATTCTGCGGACCTTTTACTGGTGGTGATATCTCCTTCTTGCTTCTTCTGTCGGGGTCGACTTCCTCAAAAGTGTACATCTCTGTCGACAGCCAGTGTGATGACGTCACCACATCCGACTCAAATTCTGCGAGGTTTTTGAGAACTTCTTGTACTTCTTTTTGCTGAGAAAATCAGAAAAATGACGTCATCAAGTGAGTTTCATCAGAATTAATTTCATCTCGTTGTAGTGTGTTCTACAATAGGTCCTGTGTTTCGACAATAGACGAACACATATTTTGGTGACGTCATCACACTGGCTGTCGACAGAGATGTACACTTTTGAGGAAGTCGACCCCGACATGAAAATCTTCACCTCTTTAAATTCCTGCTGATCCGCAGAGTAGATATATTTTCCGTCGTATTTATATTTCTGTCCTCTGATGACGATGTGTGATTCTGTGGAGTGTGTTCCCATGGTTACAGTAGACCTGATCTCTTCGATGGTGGCGTAACTCCTGTCAGATAATCTGATCGTGGATCTACCGCAGAGTAATCCTCCACAGAACTGTCCTGATATGCTATCACGCGATCCTGAACACTTGTCAAATTCCAAGAACAATTTTTTCCACATTTTTCTGCAGAAAAATGTCCGAAAATTCTGGAATAATTCGATCATGAAATTCCACAAAGTATGTATTCACCTATATCGAGGGTCCCTCTCCCTTCCATTTTCCCGCCTTTTGTTCCACCTTCATATTTCATCTTGATGTCTCCCGATCTTCTGTTGTTCAATTGGATGATGTTACGTTCTCCATCGAATGAATCATCTTCCCAGTTTCCTCTGTAGGTCAAACCTGAAGACATTTTCATCTCCCCTGGGCCGTGTCTGGCGTCATTGAAAAAATTCCCTGTGTATCTACAACAGTCAGAATATTTTTGGTATTTATTTTTTGTTTTATTGGGGTCCACGATTTTTTAGAAATTAAATTCAAACAGCTGTGACGATGGAGCGAAAGAATGGTGGATGATGACAAGAGCATGGGAGCTGGATTTCGGTTGTGATTAGAAAACCAATTCCGGAGAGAGTGATTAGAAAACCAATTCCCGAGAGAACTTTGTGATGACATGATATGAATGGCAAAAAACGATGACTCACATGTTCTTTGAGAAGCTTGTATAGGTGCCTTTTCCATTCTTCCTTCCCACCATCCATGAGCCGGTATAATTGGTCTCCCACTTTAATATAGAAGTATCGTTCCCCATTAATCTTGGGTATAAGTTGAAAATGACAGAACAGGTCCCTGAGAAAGTGAGAAAATGAGGATCCTGAAGACTGACCTTCTCCAGATTTATCGACAAGGTCAGGATTGAAATCGCCCCAATCACCCTGATCAGGTCAGCTACTGGGCAATGATCGAAAGTTTAACATACAGAACATTTCTGGATGTAAGTGTATGAGAACAGACTGAAGATTGCAACATATATTAAGGTAGAAGCTATAGTGCACCATTGGCAAAACCTGCCCAACATCCTTTTTGTGTGATTGTGTTCAATGTTGATGTGTCGCGGAAATCGCTTTCTGAAATAAGCGAATCGCGGTATGATCGTTCGATTTGATATTCGGCTGATCTCTCTGAGAGAGATACGTAGAAAGTAATTTTCAGTCAAAATATCGCCAGTTCAGCAATTCAGGAAATCGGTTCACTTGTGATGGGTGTACATGGACGAAGAGACCAGCATTGAACATATGTTATTGCCGAAGATCCAAGGCTTCACGTTTTTCGTCGATCAATGACTTTCAAGGGACAAACGACAACGTGAATCCCTTCCCATGGTAGGAGCGAACGGTAAATACTTCAGAACTTGGATATTTATTCATTTATTTTCTTTGTATTTTTTGATTTTGTGAAATTTATTTAGGTATTGCCCAACATCGACAGCTTCCGCTCAGCTTGGGCCAAGAAAAATGGGCAATTATTTCGATTGAAATTCCACGACGCTTGTCCCAGAGTGTCTCCCTCATGCAACAACAAACACGGTGTCACCGTGTTATTCTGGACCTACACTCTGGCCGTCTTCTTGAAATTCACTGCCTGAAACAGAATAAAGCTTCAAATCTATTTTCAACAACCTGCTGGAAGAAAGTTTTAGACATTCCCGATCTGATTCACCAACATCTCAAAACAAGCATGATGAAGAGGCTCTCTTTCATGTTAGCCGTTCTTATGACCGTCTCATATGCTGATGAGTTTCTGTCCAATACTCTGGGGAGTAACATGGTCCTTCCGAGATCTCCCCAGAAAGCGTGAGTGTTTGGAAATGCATGCAAATTTTGGACTCAGACTAGATAGAGCTCTTTGGGGCTGGACTTCTGAGGGAGTAGTTGTGAATGTCACATTGGATGGTGCCAAGACGTACACAACTCGCTCGCAAACTGAAGGTTTTTGGAAGGTCGAGCTGGATCCGCAGCCGGCCGGAGGTCCACACAAGTTTGTCTCTGCATCATCACTCAAAGACGAGATGTCTAATGTGGCACAGAATCGCCATCACCAACTCCAAAAACGCCAATATCATCCAATTAACGGTACGAACGTCTTTTAACATCCTTTAAAAATTTAGGACATCTTGTTTGGGGATGTCTATCTGTGCAGCGGTCAATCGAACATGGCGTTGACCGTTTGGCAAGCATTCGATGCAGATAAAGAACTTGCTCAAGCTTCAAATTATCCTAATATCAGGTGAAATTCCCTCCATATCTTTAATTCAAAATTCGAATTTTTCAACTGAAATTCGCAGAGTTTTCGCAACCGAAAAGAATGTCGCAGCACAACCTCAAAAGAATCTTCTGGGTGAGTTTGTATCTGCGAACTTCCCTCTCAATATGAGATTCTTCGCGGACTATTTTCTGAACATTAATTAAACCAAATTATGATGAAAGATTATATTTATATTTATTCGATTTTTCAGGAATTTCAAGAGCGTGGTCACGAGCATCGAACGAATCCATAGGTAAGAGATCAAAGATATATTCAACAGCAGAAGATAAGTATTCCAGGCAATCGCAGGCAGTATTTCAGCGCAGTTTGTTGGTATTTTGGCAAAAATATTCATCTGTCTACAAAGGTATCTACATTTATCCAACTCGAAATCATGTCACCGAGATCTGAAGGTTCCTGTGGGCTTAGTATCCAGCTGCTGGGGAGGAACCAAAGTTCAGGTGAATTGTAGACCTCGTTTTCTGTCTATAAGTAATACTGATTCTTCGAAGGCCTGGTCCTCTCCCACAGCCTTGTCAAAATGTGCTGCCACCAAGGAAATTGCAAAAGATTTCGAGATCTCGAAACATACAGAACTTTTTAAAGATGATGACCAAGAGAAGAATGAACCGAGCAACCTATGGAACGCCATGGTGACCGTTCCTATGAACAATTCACATTTGACTGAAACCACCAGATCACACCCTTTCTCAACTGGAAATTCAACGGTGTAGCATGGTATGATATCTCGTTTTCTGCACACATCTATCGGAATGATATCGCATCTTTATGTACAAAATAAAAGGCTCAAATATAGGATAGGTACCAGGGAGAAGCGAATGTGGCTCAACCTAAGTATTATTCTTGTGCTTTTCCGGTCATGATACAAGATTGGGCCGCATCTTTCCAGGTAGACTTCCATCAAATTCACGTACGGAAGTTGACTGTTGTAGAACCCTAATCTGCCTTTCTTTTTCGTTCAGGTTGGTGAAATCTCGAATTAATTTAACCTAAAAATCCTCAGGTGTCCACTTGGAAGAGAAATGACGAAAGCATTCCGAGATTAAGAATTGCACAGACTGCCGCTCTTAAATTAAAAAATGTCCGCATGACCACCGCTTTTGATCTGAGTACGCGCATATGTCATCTTCATGTCGAGTGTCAGATATGACAGTCTAATAACAACAGGTGATAGCGAGTCTCCATGGGGAGATATTCATTCTAGAAAGAAGCCCGAGGTGATGCGTGTGGTAATATGTCAAAAAATTGATATGCTCAGGTTGGAAGACGTCTTTCGCTCCCTGCTCTGCAAATGATTTACAACAAGGACGTAAGGATTTTTCATCTCTCTTTTTAATGGTCAATCTTGTCGCACTTAATACAAAATGAAGCATTCACCACTTTCTATTGCAAATGTTTATTTTACAAATAATCGGTCTCTTGCAGTTACATAAGAGATCTGATCTAATATTCACCATATTTGCAGGTCAGATTAGGTCCTGAGATTGAAAAGGCAGTGAAGACTGTGACCAAAAACATTTCAGTGGTGATCTCCTTCAAACAAGACTCCGGTATATTTCTTGCATCTTTCAATAATAATAAAAATAGGCACCATTACTCTCAGATCGACTTCCTGCCCGGTGCAAGCTAAACATTGCGGTCAAATAGCTGAGTTGCAGACTTTGGATGGTGAATGGCGCCCTGCAGAATACAAGGTCAACACTCATGTACAATTGATGTTCTGATTCTGTACAGCTGGTTGGACAGAAGTTTGTGATGACTTTGGCTTCCCCAGCAAACGATGTGAAGGCTGTCAGATATGCTTTTGCAAACTACCCGCTGGCCACTATTTACAACGATGTTGGGTTGCCTCTTCCTCCTTTTATCATTGACTTATGAGAATGGACACATGTGAATAAAACATGATAAAATAAGATGTCATATTTGTATATATGGCAGAAGAATTAACATCTTCCAAATCTGGAGTCCGCAGATCAGATTTGTCGTTGTAAATATCACCCGGGTTCAATCCCTGTAGCAGACATTTTTTTGGTTCCGTTAGGTGTGCAATGGCTCATTCTTTTGCTTACTTCATATTGTGCATGGGTTTTGCATCACTATCAATGTTCAAGAGTGCCGATGAGCCCCAAAATCTGTCCTCAAATTTGAACGCAAGAAAAATTTTTTTCTATTTTTAGAACAGAAAATATACATGATTTGTTAAATGATGAATTTTAAATTATTCAAATTTCGCAGTTGTAATTATACTCTTGATCCAAATTTGAATTGTCAACCAGATTCACGATCAGGGCCAAGGATCTCCTCTCGCCAATATGTCATCTTTCTTCTATTCAAGTTCTGTGTTATTGCAATCCAATGATACACCACATTCAAATTTTTGGCGGGAGGCGAGAGCGAACTAATCTCTTGATCACAGGCATCAAGGTGCTGAACATCACCACTTCGTGCAAGGAATGTCGGGACATTATACCAACTTGTATGCATTATGGGCGGCACTACCTGCAAGAGGATGACGAGCGAGGTTTCAAAAACATATTTTTCATCGCTGGAACGCTTCACTGATGACTTGACCGATGAGGTGTGGCTTTCGGCTTTCGGTGCATAAAAATGGTGTGGGATGCAGAGACCGTAGCACTGCGAAAGCTTAGCATAAAATGTGTCTCTCAAGATAAAGTTTATGCTACGATGACGAATATGGTTGAAATGTATGTGTTGGTGTCCATGACGGTGTTGTGAAATTCGGTTCCCACATGAACGGTTGTCTTCTCATTTGATCTAGCATTTCTTCTGGGCTCATCATGTTCATTTTCCTCGTTCGGACAACACTCTCTGCCCTGCACAAAAATGAGTCTCTGACAACCACAATCCAGAAATCTCACCTCCATGTATCCAGCGGATTCGAGTTCAGCGTGAGTAGAGTCGGTGAAGACATTATTTTCAAAGGCAAGGCAACTCTGTTTGGATTTTCACTTCTTTGTTTGGGATTCCCAACAAATTTTTGTTTCCCACGGTGGGGACTACAATGAAGTTTCGGCCTTATCGGGGGAATTTCGTGAAACTGAGGAACCAACTTAACCAATTTTTAAACTGAGACGTCAGAAGTTGATCAGATCGAGATATGGGGAGTGAAGAGAAGATCAAGGTGAAGTTGGTTAGAGGGACACCAGAACAATTAAAGGCCACTTGGATCAACCACATTGGAGAATGGGGAAAGGGATTGACTGTTGAAGAGCACATTGCAAGAGAACAAGCACTTTTGCAGACAGATTTTTCCAAAGGATTAACATCATGGTAATTTGGAAGCGTTGTGCTTCACACCGTCTGATTGTCGGCGCAGGTGTCTTGTCGATGAAACACAACCCCAGACAACAGACGACATTTTTGTGTCTTGTGAAACTTATAGACGTCAAATTTTAGTTTCTCGTCCTTCGCAGAATGGAAGATTACGAGATGTAAGACATGATCAATCATTTGATTTATAGATAGAGATCATCAGGTGAAGGAATATTCATGTGAATCTGTCGCCTCTGTATTTTGTCCAGAGAAACACAGAAGGAAGGGCTATGCAAGTACCTTGATGAAACTCTTACATGCCTCGATCAGTGACAAAGGGGAAGGTGACTAATTGAATCTCTGATTCTAAATCATTATTCTGAGTAAAAAACTATTATAAAATATAATAATTAATTATTTTTTGGAGCTAGAAATCTCTCAAAATGGATTAAAAAATGTAGGAGCTTCTTTTCTGTATTCAGATATAGGTCCTGATTTTTACGAAAAATGTCGACAGAATGAACACAAGGAAGGGTGGAAAGGTCAGTCGTTGTCTACATTTTATTACCACCGTCTTTGATTTTCTCATTTTACCAGTTAAACCTTCCGAGATGGTTGTCATAAATGTCGACCATCACTTTGATCAAGAGAATTCACCCGAATTACGGAAAGTAACAATCGATGACGTGGCATCATTGAACAAAGAAGACCTCACCATCTTGCACCAAGAAATGCAACATGGCGGTGACCGATTCGAACACCCCGAAAAGTCTGTGAAATTTCGCGAGTTGAATGAGTGACGGTGTACAGAGTTTGGTTTTTGGCTCTGCCTTCAGAGAGTGTTTATTTCTGGCATTTTCACAGGGCTGTCGACGCCGCGAAAAGAAAAGAAAAAGCGATCGATTTTTGGGGTGTACAGACGGGATCCCCCGGCCAACCAGGTAGACTTTGAGACTTCTGATCATGTCAAATTGGCATTTGACACGTCATAATTGACACTGACAGATCATTCTTTTGTGATATGGACTTTTGATTTTTCTGAAGACCACGTGATTTTTCTCAGGATGAGATTGGCCAAAGAAAACAGAACCAGAGATTTCTTAGCATTTGTAAAAGCAGCACAAAAGGTCGCGACAGAGTACGGCCTGCACAATGTGAGTTTTCTTCGAATTTTCTCGAATTTTCGTCGACGTTGCCAAAAATAAAATTGTACAGGTAGAAATCTGGGACCCCCCGGCAGATTTGATCGCGGGGATGGATCTACAACTCCAGCCGAGAAAAGAACATCTATCTTGCCTGGCTTGGTACCTCGAGGACCAGATCGGTAAGTTACCGTCTCTTTTCGGTAATCTCCACGTTAAGATCTGCAGATGACGTGGTGTGGCAACTGAATGAGAAGTACGCGTGGATGTAGGGAACATATAAAATTTTTATAAAGTCTTGGTCTGGAGCCGTTCTAAAATTCTAAAGTTGGAATCAGATGACACTCAGGAGATCACGATCTCTTGGCTGTCAGACAAATTTCCAATCCTTATGATTTGGGATGGACCCCTATGTCCTGGTCCAGTTGCTGAAATGATCGTAAAGACAGACACCACGGCGCACGAACAATTTCTAGAACACGTGCTGAAGTCTTGTATTGTCCCACTGCTTGCTTTTCCAACGCGACATGGACATCACGTCCTCATGTCGATCGACACTTTCAAGAGTTGTATTCATAGTATCAGCTCTTGAAGTGTTGATCTGTCCACAGGGTCCTTGGGCTTCTACATCTATGTACGAGCAGTTTTTAGGGTTGGGGAAGCGTTGTAGATGAGCCCGTTCAGTCTCTGTTGACAACACTCCCAGCAAGATATCTATGGTATTGAGAGGTCGTTATGAGCCTGTACACAGAGCTACTCTTCCAGAATGGTTTTTGGAGGTGTTCAACACGATGCATTTCCTTTCGAGCGACAAGAAGGCTGCAGATGCAGATTCCTGTTTGGAGATTTCAGAGCGTTTTCGTGCAGAGATGCGAATTCTTGTGATGATGGAAATAATCATTCAAAACCGAGACCCAAAAGACAAGATGCACATGAACTCGGCGAGATGGACGGGTCTTGCACTTCTCATTATTGGCCTTTGTCTTCTCGCTTTCTCAGCCATCGCTCCGACCGCCTGGAAATTCAAATCTGATGCTGAAATCTCCAAACATTACACCAGTGAGTCAAGACATTACGTCTCTTGATCTGAAACCGTTTAGATCCAGAAACGGAGGCTTGGGATTCTGACCTGTTTCACTGGCTTGTCGATGGTGGCGATAGTTGTGGAGAGAATTGTCGAAGAGAAACGATGACCGTTCCGTACAGCACGAATCATTCTCGAACATATAGAATTGATACACCGAGAGACCTCACGCAGTACCAGCTCAGTTTTGAGCCAAAGTCCTTAAGCACAGGACAGCAGGTCACTATCTCTCACACCAAATCTTTAGGTGGTGATCCAGATGCAGACACACTATGGTTGAATTTGATTCAGACACCGCTGGTGGTGAAAACATGTCGCGGATCCTCCTTCGTCACCGTCTCCTCATTACAGAGCGTAGACATCACACTCACCATCACAAAGACGTCAGGCCTCACCTGCGATGAGACAGAATACATGGGCTCTTTCAACTGGTGGGTTCTCTTGGCCTTCGCCATGATCCCCATCGCCCTCTGTCTCTTCTGTGCCGCAGGTTGTTTCTGTCATCGCGGAAGAGATACGCATGTACATCATCACTTCCACCCACCACAACCTTGCAACCAGCCCCAGCACGTGTATAATCAACAGACAATATACAACCAGCCCATATATGGCCAACCCTACCCTATATATGGTCAACCCCAGCCATACAATCAAATACACTATGTGCAGCCACAATACAACCCAGAAGCTGGCGAGAGTGCATCTCTGATGGCAAAGCAAATAGATTAAAGAAATAATAATTATTGTTGTTTTTTGATATTAAAGGTTCAATGTGTTATTCGGTTTGGTTCTGGTTACAATTTGCGTATTTTTGTTGATTTTTTTGGATTTCTTTCTGTCTTTTAAAGTGAGATTTATTTGAGATCAGCAAGATGACCTCTAAAGATATTCATTAACCGGTTTGGAGTCTTTTGGTGTTTCTCAGGCCGGAATGGCGATTTGTAATTCCAATTAAGATCTCAATTGAGAAGAGGATGCGATCGGATCCGAAGCCAAAACCAACACAAGGAAACAATAGACAGCAGAAAACATGAGCAACATTCTTAATCATAACAACCTACAAGCAGTAGTAAAGGCTGCAACAAAACGCCCTTACCTCGCGGTTGCCGCGAGCATCTTGGCTGGAGTTGCTTTAAGAGCTACATTCAGACAAAAGTTGGAAGCCGGTGCTCCTGTGCCCCTCCCTACAGCAATCAGCAGGACCCTAATCACTGGACCATGCTGCGACTTGGAGGTTCTAAGAGCCGGAGAGAAAACCTCCTTATATCCTCCTCTCCTATTCGTGCACGGCGGCTTCGGTAACGCTTCGCAGTTCATTGATTGGATGATGGTCCTGTCGGAGAAGGGCTTCACCTGCTATTCTGTCTCCCTTCGAGGTATTTCCCTCAATAACTCACACTGAAGCCGTATCAAATCCCTACTTTCCCTCCAAAATCACATATCCAATTTAAAATCTTGCAGGACACGGATTATCGGGCTCGTCCAAAGTCCCGATATCCCTCACACCCATCTCTTCTTTGATGGACGACCTTGCCGCCCTTGTGGACCACGTGATCCAGGAGCAAGGAGTCAGCCCTATCATCTTGGGACATTCCTCTGGAGGCGGTCTTTCCCAGGCCGCGCTTTCCCACGGCAAGATCATGTCAGCAGGACTCATACTGCTTGCCGCTTCGCCTTGTTACGGCAGTAAATGCGTTTACAAGAACTGGTTGAAGGTGGACCCGATATCATCTGTCAGATTTCTGTGGGACTTGGGAGATCCTAAATCCCCCTGTCAACTCCCCAACTGATGAAGGAGGTCTTTTTCTCTGAGGGCTACCAAAACTCCGAGAAGTTTCACAAGACTTTGGAATCCAGCGAGTCACTCTTATGGCCCATGGCAATGATGAGCAGATTCGTCGACGTCGACAAAGTGAAAGAGGGTGCGAGTGGAAGAGTGTACATGATCGGAGGAGAGCAAGACAAGCTGATGACACCTGAGGTGGTAAAAAGAGCCGCAGAAGAGTACAGCGTTGACATGGGACTTGTGCAGGGTGCAGGGTGAGTCACTTCAATATGTTTATTCAGAATCACTGAAGGTGTACAGACACATGCTGATGAATGATATTACTTGGCTCGAAGGTGCCACAATGATTGAAGAGAAGGTGAAAATGTGGTTCTCTGAGTAATACTTAAATAAATGTATAAATAATAATTGCTATCAATAAATTTCGATATTAGCAACACATAGTAGTGTTTCCATACGGTGGTTCCCTGGGATGACTTTTTTCATCCCAAGTTTTTTTTATTCAACAAAAACCGCCCAGACCTATTGAAAGGTTCTGGCGAGGGGCGGTTTCCGCCGGTCCGGCACCGGTTGGCCCTAGTTGATACGGACGGTAGAGCCATTGGAATTAGAGCCCAATTCTTTGTCGATGAAAATACCAATATCCGCCTTGTCTCCGGGGGTATTTGCAATCTGTCGCTTGTCCTAATGACCTCTTGAGTACATTGTGCCTGCTCCATAATTTGCTGATTTATCAATATTGATATGAATTACGGTACAACATGAACTCAGCCACATGAATCACTAAAAGATGTAGTATATGATAATATTATTTATCTGTGGTAGCCTACTTGAATAGTCAAAGTATTATACTCTAATTCTGTAATGTTTCATAGGCAGCTCACAGGCTACCTTAGTACAACATCCTTCAGATTGATTAATACGTCAGAAAATAGAAGAAAAACGAATGAAGAGGACCATTGTAGATGCTGAAATAGTTCAGGTCAAACCTTTGCTCAACACAATAAGGTCATCCAAGACAAAAACATCACGCTTGTCTACGCTTTCGGAAACATTGATGGTGTACAGTGCAAACTCAGTGTCTTACGCACAGCA
>MZNV01001442.1:0-13046 GCA_002081555.1 Protostelium mycophagum | reverse complement strand
TTATGGAATTGAGAAGGATTCAACTTTGCAAAGATTGTCTTCAAATGTGATAAACAAGTGTTTCCACAAAATCTGATGCAAAATATAATTTATCCACTTCTAAAGCATCAAAAGAAATTTTGCTGGATAGAAAATCTCTCTTTTCACAGAAGAATGATAAAAATATCAAAGATTAAAATTGAAAGTATTCAATTGCAGAAGTAAAAGGAATCTTCCTGACCAGGAATCGAACCCGGGTCCCCACCATGACAGGGTGGTATACTTATCCGCTATACTATCAAGGAGGTGTCTTATCACGTCATACTCTTTGTGTGCAAACAATGTTGTAGAAAGAGCATCATACACTGACTCGCAGCTCTTTCAGTTCTTCATAGTTCTCTTTTACCTGCATTACACATGGATCTATCGTGGGGTTCCACTCTCAATTCTTGGACTAATTGAAAAGAAAGTGATCACAGGGTATTCGGAGCGATGTGAAACTGATCTCATCGTCATCTTCTTCAATTGAGAAAGGTATGCGTGAATTATCTCGAAATGTGAGCCGCTATCGGTGACCTCGGAGATACCAGACACCTTTGCCAATGATCAATAAAAAATAGATCTTCAAAGTGAATCTATTTGTGATTTCAACTCTCAATTGTAGAAAGAAGGAAATGACTGAGGAAATGTGACTGTCCCATCACAAGTTCTCTCAAAGAGGGTGCCTGTTGTCGTTCCGCGACACTTGTTCTCCCTGCATCCCTTGTGGTCTCCATACTGAATGTAGGCAAGAATACTCTGCTGGCAGTTCTGATAGTAATTCATGACAATCCCGTCGTTTGCGGTAGGGATCGGATCAAAAGAGGTGCCAATGACAAATTTATGATAAGGCCATTCGTCACTCAATTTGTCCAAGACATGGACCTCCTTAGATATCACGTTGCCTAGCGTGCATCCTCCTTTGTCAAACGTGGTCAATGTGACGGTATCCTTGTTGTGTGTGTATATCTTGTGAATCACGCCAGTCCATGTTTGGTTAGAAAACACTATCCTCTTGCAAAAGTTAAGAGCCGAAGCTTCAGCTGTTGAGGCGAAGCTTCAGCTGTTGAGGGAGAGCCTCCTTTGTCTTCGTATCGGTAGTTGATCACCGCGATAGACTGACATAGACCAAATGCGAAGATGACGAGGGAGAGTGACTTCATTTTGGTTGGTCAAGATCTTCCTCATGTGATGTTCCACAGGGTTGTTGTAAAACCTCGCGGCCGACAATTTACGAAATAAAAAAAAAATAAAAAAGTTATATTTTTTAAAGGAGAAGGCCATAGTCGACTGAAGAGCTGAATTCTCAGGAGAAACAAACGACTTGTGAAGAATCACTATGGTTGAAAAATGTCACGCTTCTCTGGCACAATCAGTACAATCAACAATAGTTACTGGATAAGCATATTAAACCACCTTGGACCGATAAATGAAAGAATAATGATATAAAAATTAAAACATTTTTCAAGCACTACAATCGGCCTGCACTCAGGCTCAGCGCGTCATCTTACCGCAAACCACGTTAAGAAGTGAGGTGCTTGTCGGATTGACGTCTATGGCCAGAAGTGAAGAAGAAATATTGTTGTACTTGTCACCATGATCTCAAACCCTGCGAAAAGGGCAAGCCTCTGCAACCGTATCTTGACTTGACCCTCTACAACGCCACGGTAAGAGCACGAAGAGGCACGGTACCACCGTGACACTTGAAACCGTGGAAATATTGCCGGAGAAGGTGCAACCTTAACTTCAGCTGTCAAAGGCGAAAATAGCTGTCAGGGCCAACACACACCATTTTGATCACAAGAAATTCATTCTTTCACTTGACAAACTCAGTCATGAACAAGACCTTCCTTATTCTGAGCTTATTACCCCTCATCGCCGCGCATTGCTCCGTCTGGTGATCGATATCATGCACTATATGAGTGACACATCGCAGGCATCCTTCCACTTTTGATAGAGACAGAGCAAACGGCAACTCGGACAGCAATTCCCAGCCTCTACAGGTGGGCATCATGATGATATGATCAGACTGATGTGATCAGGATTACCCGTTCAATCAATGGTGGTGGCACGGAAACTTAGACTACCCTCCTGCTGCTGGAAATGTGAAAGGCCATCCTCTATAGGCGAAGACTGATGCGTCCAGGTCTTTGAGCTGCCTGCCAACGGTAGAACCTTCATGGAGATTTCCTCCAACAAGGCGTTCACCAGCATGGGTCACGCGGGCTTTAACCAAGAGAACACACCCAACCCTTGGACCGGGAACAGCTGGTCCAGTAAGTGCATCTTGCTCAGATCCCATGCTCATCCTCTTAGACATCCACGCACCCAACAGAAACGATGTCGCTGGTTGTGCATTTGCCATCGCTTACAAGAGCAATCACAGAGATGTAATGATTCAACATCTCTTAGAATGCATCCTCACTTTAGCTTAGGTGAAACCCAGCGACTTTGTGGTATTCTCTGTGGTCCACGACTGTATTGCCCGACAGAAGCAATACTTTGACGTGCCAAACCTTCCCGCCTGCCCCAACGGAAAGTGAGTTCCCGCCAAAATCCCATTTCAAAATTTAAATCTTTCAGGTGCATGTGCTCTTGGTTCTGGATACACAAGTCTGTCGGAGGAACCGACCAGATGGTACGCGAACGTGTAGATGTCAAACTGACGTCTATAGTACATGACCCCATTTGTGTGCAACGTGAAGAACGCCAACTCTAACGCTCAAGCTGTGGACGTTGCCAGAGCTCAGCCACCAAGAAAATGTCTTAACCCATCCTCGTGCACACAAGGTCCACGCAACCCGATGTACTGGAAGAATGAAGGATGTGAGTTTGCATCTTGTCGATGATTCACTGATGACTTTAGCCATGAATATGCCCGAGGCGGGAGGTTTCGCGCCTACTTATTCCATTCTCTACGGATTCAAGGAGGGGGCCCAACGTGACATTTTCGTCAACACAAACCCCAACAACTACTCACCCCGTGCTCCACCAACCGAGCAAAAATGTACTGATCGTAACAAAAACCCCAACGGTTACGGGTCCAGACTTGTCAGCAACAACGCAAACTCTTTCCTCATCGATGGAGGGTATGTTTTGTGTCTTCATCATGACACGATGTTGATTCGTCATCAGTGCCTCCATTGTGTCGCCCAATTGTAGATACACCGTTTACGTAGAGTGGGCCTCTGGTAGCATTATGATCCGTGATAACAACGACAATTCCCACCCTCTTTTCATTGGAGCATCTGTTCGCAACCAACGCCCCTACACCATCAAGGTGACGTCATATTGACACGACCTGTCATCCTGACATGACATGACAGGTCACAAATGACGGAAATTTCGTCAACACCAACGGAGCCGGACAAGTCATGTGGCAAGCACCTTTGACATCCTTAACGCAGTTTCGCCAGGGCCCTTACCGTGTGGACATTAACAACCTCGGACAACTCGTTTTGACAGATGCCACTCAGCACAACCTGTGGGAGAGCAACTTTTTGTGAGTATTTTGTATGGAATCCACTGTGAAAGTAGAATGATGTTGACCGTCTCAGCGACAACCGCGAGAACAACTTCTCCTCTCTCACTGCTGATCCTGCTGTGTGGAACTGAGTCAAATAATCCACTTGAAATAAAACCTGTACACCACAATTTTTCTTTGACTTAAATATTTTCTTGCAGTCGAATTAATTTTCTGGCGTGCCGAAGCAATGCAGGTATGACGCCAACGTTCAGATGGACCGGCGAGATAAAGAAGTGAAATCAGTGGTCACACCATACGGTGCCCCTGGCGGCTATGGAGGCACATAAAGCGCATACGAACCGACTTTCGAAGCACAGACAAACTCACTGTGATACATGCCAATAAATTGTTCATGAAAAAATCTAGAATAGAATATTTTTGATTTTATGAGCAGATCCGCGATCCCATGCTGTTGATTTGGTATTGGCGGAATCCAGACAATCTATAGATCTAGATCTCAGACACCATGACCGAGTGGAGCTACAGAACCTAAGATTACAAAGACTGTACTTTTTGTCATTTATTTCGGTTGGTAATTGTCTACAAAAATTGATCTTTCGGCCAGCATATTGTTGTCAGACCTCTGTATCTCGATTTGAATGTCTTTGTCTGAAATCTGCTCTCGCAGGTCTTCCACTTCCTGCGAATCTCAGTCCCATTCTTCAAGTCTCAAACCGTGATGTTCTCAAGATACCGTGAACTTCCGGTAACAAACGACGGAGACGTCAGATCTCACCTTTGCGTATTGGTCTTGCAGATATTTCTTGTAAATTTCCACCCAAGAGGTCTGCCCGTCCAATTTTTGCACCATCAACTCCTGCATTTTCCTGGAAAGTTCCGCCAACTGTGATTTACTCTCTTCCAATAATCGGCCACGGCTGAGTGATTTCAGATTTTTTTGAATAAATTTTTAGAGTGCAAGAAATTTATAGATTTTTTTTCAAATGATATTTTAGAGTACAAGAAGTTTTATATATTTTTTACAAATGATTTTTCAGAGTACAAGAAATTTTATAGATTTTTTAAAATGATTCAGAGTACAACAAATTTTATAGTTTTTTTCAAATGATATGCAGAGCACAAGAAATTTTATAGATTTTTTTAAAATGATTCAGAGTACAAGAAATTTTATAGTTTTTGAGATGATTTTTCAATAAAAAATCACAGAAAATAATAAAAACCAAGTCTCATGATTGAGACATCACATCACGGATCGTGAAGAATCTGCAGAACTCACAGCTCAGATTGGGTGGCGAGTGCGTCCACTTTGGACTTTAATGCCTCATTGATCTTCTTCAATGATGCCACGTCATCTCCATTCGTCACCACGTTGATCGGGGATTTTGGCGGGCGTTGTTCTGGAGAAGTGACCAGGTTCCCTGGAATCATCAGGATCTACAACGACATCTACAACGGCATCTACAACGAGCTTCTTACCTATCGAAGAAGTCCTGTTTACAACAGACATACTTCCCATCAGTGTGCTCTTTCGTAACGCCATGGCGACCTGTGACGTCATCAGTAATCTCACGGAAAATTCAGGGAAAATTCGCGGAGAATTACGTCGGGGTTGATCTGCTTGAGCGAGAAGCTGCGCCTGCGCATCTCGCGAGTCTCCACGGGGTTTGTGGATGCCATATTGGCCGAAACTAAAATCAATTTGTTCAATTGTTTGATTTTTTCTTCCAAGTTATTTCTCTGCGACTCTTGCTCGGCTAATTCTTGTCTCAAATTCTCGAGCTGTCAGATGTCAAACTACAACCAGACAATTTTTTTACTGTATTTTTATGATTTTGAAATAGATTGATGCTGAATAAAAGGCAACAATTGAATTTTTTTGGTAAAAATATACTTGATATAATGGAAAGGCAACAATTGATTATTTTTTGTCTACATAGTGCATTTAATTTTAAATTTTAAATATTAAAAAAAACTTGCCACTTCTTCAGATTTGTTTTTTTCGATTTGATTGTGTACAGCGGATAAATCTTGTGATTTAGATAACTCATGCTCCGTATCTTGCAACTTTTGTTCCGTCTGCTCCGCGACCTGCCAAACATGTCAATATGACATATTCCTGTCAGATTTGACATGACACTGACTTGTAGTTGCTGTTTGAGTTCGTTGATCTCATCTTTATATTTGGAAAGTTGTCCGTCTGTTTCTTGATTAATTCTGGCCTTGTGAGTCACTTTCTTCGCCCTCATCGCGAATTTCAACGTGTTGCTCGTCTCCTCGTAACAATTGGAAGCTGATGACGTCATCAGACGTCATAGTGATGTCATGGTGAAATTTCTGCGAAATTTCGTGGAGAATTACCGGAGGAGACGGTCGCTACAATGCATATCCTGGCGTTACCGCTGAGAGATGGTTCCAAAATTCGGGTCAATTTGCTGTCTCTGTACGGAAGGTGCCCTCTACAACGCGTCAGTTTCATTCGAATGAGACGAATGGACATCTACAACTCACATTTTCTCGCCTTTCTTTCTCTCGGATAATTTCGAGATGATTGTTCCGAGGGTCAAGAGACTCTTATTGATGTAGGCTCCTTCCTGATATTTCGTTGATATTTCGAATGTATTTACAGGGTTGTAGTACTCACTCTCTTACGTATCGCGCTTGTCGACACCACTTTCTCTGATCCGGCAAGGTCGATAAGAGTCTACATTATTCATCAATAATATTCACAACATCTTCCGTTGTAGATCGCCACTGACGCGCATCTACAACGCGCCACTCCGAGAATTGAATAAAAATTCACCAAGGCGGACACTTGCACGTCTTTGCGGTTTTGGTCCGAGAGATCATTACTCTCTATAATCATCCTAAAAATAGTGTGGGACCTGCTACTCGCCAAGTTGTAGTCTGTCGACGCCACGTGTCTGTGCGCTGAGAATTTGAGTCGTTGTAGATGAACGTGAAATTTCGGGGGAAATTCACAGACCTTCTCCGGAGTTGATGACGTGTATCACGTGCTCCGGTGAGACTACAATCTCTTCTTTTAACCCATCAATTACAACTCCTTTCTGTTTATTTTAATTTTGGATTTAAAATATTTAATTTTGAATTTAAAATTTTTTATTTTTCATTTTCTAGAGAAATAAAATATAATTTTAAAGATGTTTTTTTCGTTTACTAATTTCAAAATGATATCGATTCTTGTGTCGATTAAAACTTCTCGTTGTAGATGGACATCACCTTCTTGTCGTCTCTCACGGTTAGACCCGTTCCTTGTGTCCGTAATAAATCATTCACTACCTCGTTGTAGATTTCCAAATAGCTCACTCTCAGTAAAAACTCTTTCTCAGGACTCTATTATTTTATCATTTTTTTGGATAAAATTTATTGAAATTATTTTTCGAAATATCAAAAAAATTTGTAAAGAATTTATATTTAAATTTTGAATTTTTTTGTGTAGAACTCACTTCTTTTATGATTCTGAATACATGATCGATAGCGTGCGGAATAATTCCGGGATTTTCTTCCGTCCCCTGTCGTATTCAGCGTTAAGTTACCGCGTTCCTTCTCGTTAATGAACGTGATGACTCACCATCATGGTGTATGTCTTTCCGGAGTTGGTCTGTCCGTAGGCAAAAATAGTCCCATTATAACCTTGCATCACACTGTCGATGATTGGTGCTCCTATTTTTAGTTACATCAGTGATTACGTATGGGAATTTTCTGGGAATCGGACACAGGAGATATTTCGATTATGGTTTGATGGTTTTGTGTTGCGAAGTTGTAAATTTTAAATTTTTTTCAATAAGAATAGTTGGAAAAAATTTACAAACGCTTAAAAAATTAAATTCTAATAGAAGATTAAAAATAATTTCAAAAATAATAAATTACCCATGCAATCATAAATAAAACCGTGATCAGCATCCTCCTTCCCAAAAGTGTGGTCAAACGAATATTCCGCGGGTTTTCCGGTCTTCAAGTCTTGGCAATAGACTGTTGTCCCCTCATCGTTTACGTTCCAAATCTCCCGGTTGTTACGTAACTCGGCGTCGTCAAGGGGACGAACTCTTACGCAGACAGAAATAGCTTCTTCCATATCTTGAGACATTGTACTCGCTGATCATGTCAATCTACAACGATGTAGATGATTCGTGTGAACGGAGTTTTTTCGGACTTGTCGTAATTGCACAAGAGCGTCTTTCCCGCCAAAAAACGAACGAGATTTCCATAAAATTTTTAAACCTGTGATATTTTTTGTAGAAATTTTTAAATTTGTAAAATCTTTCACAATTTCAAAAAATTCCTCGAAATTTGAAAACTCCACCTTTCTTCAGATTGTGGAATGAGAGTGATGGGATACTGTCTTCTTGTATCTCTGGTTGTGCAGGTGTCCGAGGTGTCGTCTTTACGGCTGATTTCGGTGTCTGTAGCTGCGATTTGTCATATGATGATATCGTTGTAGAATGACCATGTCCCATAAGTGGTTCTTATGTGTTCTGCAGAACACGATTTTATTGACAGTATTGTGGAGATATTGAAAATGTCAGGTTGTAGATTATCGTAATGTCGAGTTGTAGATTGTCGAAATTGCTGCTGGGTCGCGGCAAAGCCGCAGAATAAAATTGTGAACAAATATTCTGATAAAATGGGTTACTCTTGTTGGGGTGGTTGTTGTAGATGGTGGGGTGGAGGGTTTTTTCGGTGTAGATGAGGTCCATCCCACTGACTTGGGTGCCGACACCGGAGATTTTTTCTGCTCTAAAAATAGATCATCAAACACATCTCCCCATCATCTCATGATCACATGAAGAATTTTGAATTTTGAATTTTGAAATTTAAAAATGTTACCGTTATATTCCTCAATAGATGTCTCTTTTTTGATTTTTTCGATAGAGTCCTTTACACTCTTCACGTCTGCGGGTACCAAACCGCTACGTGATAGTAACGTGTCGAACGCGGTATCGCTATCGTGATAACCGTAAACAGCGAATAATCCCTGCCTCGATCTGGTCCTCGCGTCTGGTGACGCGTCTTGGCTCTAAAAATAGTTCAGAAAAAATTCCCGCCAAAATGGCGGATTCAAAATTTGAAAACAACCAGTTGAGAGAGAGTCTGTATGAGCTTGCCGATTTCTTTATATTTGAGGGAGGAGGCACCCATTTTTGATGTCAATAATTTCGTGATGAAATGCGCTAGTTTTCCTGCATCACGTTAAGGTAACGTGGATCGTGCGTGACTTACCGCGAATAAGCGCGTTCTTATTTACAGACACGGCGTAGATTAATCCCGACATGACCTGAAATTATCATTTTATTTTCGTGAATATTCTCGTTGTAAACACAGTTGTAGATGGATGTATTTACGTACTTTCGTGGAAGAACAATGACTGATCATTTTTGACATCGTGTGATCCACTTCTGGCTCAAAAAATTTGGATTCTGGATACTTTCTGATCAATTTGGCGATCTACAACAGTCATGATCATGTACATGACGTCATCACGACACTCACAATATTCTCCACTTCCGGATCCAATTTCTTTTCTAACGCTACAAACAGATCTACAACGAGTCAGTTTCATTACAATGAGAAGATGGTCACCTCCGACTGCGTTGACCGCGTTTCGGCCGACCGCCGATCTTAGATTCTCTGTTTGCGTTATAACTGCCAGCAGCACTTGTTTGCTATAAACATCAATCTTCTGATCATCATTCATGGGATCTTCTGACAGCACAATATTCTCTTTGTTTGCCAATGTTACGGTAGTTGCCGTGAAGAAACACGGTATGGAACCGTGAATTTTGTGGACAAAAAATTATGTTTTTGCCGCCATTTAAAACTGCCTTTTAATGCATCTCAATCGAGGGACAAATTTTTGGTCCGGAATGCAACGAGATGTATTGTATGTGATCATGATTGTATTGATCAAATGAATTACCTCGAAACGTCTGCAGCCTCATGGTGATGGATGATTATACGACGTAATTTGGTTATAGAGTCAAAGTGCACCTGTGTGTACGTCAGCATGACATTATGGACATGTCATGATTATGTCAACTCCTCAACGGCTCTGTTTGAATCGCGAATGGAATCATTTTATTTCATGTTCGAATCGTCTTAAACGAAAAACGGATCACAAAAGTGGACTCATTTTTGGTCAGAATCAATCAACACTTCAACTTGATGATAATCAATACCTTCCAATCTTGTTTCTGATCCAGTAATTTATCTGTGTATTCCTATTCATTTCAGTATGAATGCCACATCAACAGGGACCCCACTTTCAACTGCTCATCATAATTGGTACCGTAGATCTCGAGAGGTTCGAGGTCTTCAGAAGAAGGTATAACTGTCTCTTTCACTAATCCCGACATGGAACGTAGAGGTCTTTGAAATGGGCTTGGTCGTTGTGGTCGAAGTGAATTCTTACGAGAATCTACAATGATATCTTAACGGCTTTTCGAATTTTACCGCCTTTTGTTTTTGGGAATCATCAAGATCAAAAACATGTCCAAAGAGGAGAGTACGACACAAGATAGAGAGAAGGGAAAACGAGCGAAACTACCGGAGGGATGCCTAGTTCATGCAGAATTTGATCAGACACAATTGTGGAAGGATTATCCTCCTAATCCAAAAGATTCACGAAAAAGATATCTAATGGAATTAGTTGATGAGGAACCTCGCGGAGAAATCGTGTTCAGAAGGTCTCAAAATCAATTTATTAAAATGACTGACAATATAGATGGGGACAATTACCAATTCCTGAGAGGCTAGAGGGCGATTCCTTGCATGAGATGGAAATCGTCGGCAGAAAGGATGTCTATCGATATGAAGAATCAGAGACGGTGGATTGGTACGTCAACTTCGCGGATGCAAATCTCTTTGGCTTCTATTCATCCTCTTTATTCGCACAAGATGAACACCAAGTGAGTTTTGTACATCTCATATCCTCGATCAATCCTCCAATATTTTGACATGATTCATCTTCTGATGTCTACAGGTTGCAGAACACCCCATTCTGATGTCTTTACGCCGCTGGTTGTCACAAGATGCTGCCGTACAAACCGAAAATAGAGAGGCCGTCCCGAGGACTGTCATGAATAAGAGACCGACCCCCTGCCTGATCTACAACGCGCAGAGGTCATTGTACATAGAGACACAGGCTGTGCCTGAAGCGGGGATCCCGAAGCCCTTATATGGTAATAATTTTGGAGTAGCAAGCAAGCAGACGGTAAGTCCTCATGATATCTTATTTTTTTTAATGATTCTATTGAGATGTCACAAATCATCATTCAAAAATATTTGAAAAAAAGATCGGAAAGGATTTAAATCATATACGAAATCAATTAGCGTTGTAGAATGACATCATAACGAGTTGTAGATCGAGAAAGCTACCATTGCCGTCACCAAGAATAAAGCGAAGAGAATGAAATTACAGACACACACAAACATCGTGGCTATGGAGGCGCCGAAATACGGGAAGGGGGTGTATGACCCTTCTGAAATCGAATACATATTTTCTACCGCTTACTCAGCATTCAAAGCTTGCCGAGTGCAATCTGAGGGAAAGGTATTTTATTTTCTAGAATTTTGAACATTTTTTAAAAAAGTTTGGTGTTTTCAAAAAGATTTTGTCTATTATAAACGGACCAGAGAAATACATTCTAAAAAGTCAAAAAATGACCCGTTGTAGATGACAATCCACACGGGTAACTGGGGCTGTGGCGCTTTTGGCGGGAACGTCGCTCTTATGGCCCTCCTCCAAATCGCAGCCGCCTGCCTCGCCGGTGCTGACCGTATCGAGTACCATTCCTTTGACGAACAACTGGCCGCAAAGTACAGGAAAGGCCTCGAGAAGCTGAAGAAGTTGTGGCCTTCAAAGGGAAAGAGTCTGAGCACTTTTGCCTTCCTCTCTGCAGTGACCAAAGAAGAGTTTGAATGGGGTGTTGGCAATGGCACTTGATAAAATTTTATTATTATTTTTTTTTCGTTTTTTATTTTATTTTTTTCGTTTTTTATTTTATTTATTTTTCGTTTTTTATTCTAAAAATTTTCTTATATTCTTATTATTTCTGATGTTTTTGTTCCAGGAACATCCTCTATAAGTCTGAGCTCGAAGGTGTCCTCATGTTTTTGGATTTAATCTGATGATCTTGGTGATTCAGAGAATGAGGCGAAATATTGAGTGTTTTTTCTTTCGCGCATGATGGTTCAGCGAAAAGAAGATGATGAAACACAAGGCCTCATTTTCTTCAGAGACCAACAAGGATGAACGACGCACTGCACTATATCTTTGAACATGTGGACAGGAGCAGCAGAATGTCCTTCCTCTTAACTTGTCGACAGTGGTACCATGTTGGTGAGAAGACAGCAGAAATAATGACACCATCTGACTTTCAAAGGCAAACTGTATCTTAATCCTGCAGAGTGTGACAACAAGGCTCTCACATCAGCCATTTTGTCAAAAACACATCCCAAGATTAAGAGTCTCCTGTCGGATTCTCGTGTGGATCCTTCATGTCACAGAAACTGGTTGGTAGTCACAGCGGCAGAGGAGAACTGGGTAGATATAATGAAACAGATCCTGGCTGATCCAAGGTACCTCTATATTTCTTCTTCATTCTTGCTCACACGGTACAGAACAAATCCAGCAGCACTGGATAACGCCGCGATCCGTTTTTCCAGCGAGAGAGGACACAGCCAGATCGTCAAATTACTCTTAGAACATTCCGCGGTGAATCCTTGTGCAGATCGCCACTTTGCCGTCCGTGTGGCCGCCACAAATGACCATTATCAAGTCTTAGAACAGCTGCTGCGCCAACCTCGAGTCACATCGACCCTCCTTGCTTCTGATTTCACCATGCGGTGTTACAGCGACCAGGTCACATCGGTTCTGAGGAAACATGGAGTGCTTCCAAACACTGAAACACCGGCCCCAACCGGCAAGGGATTGCTTGGGAGGCTGAAAAAGATGTTCAAGCGACGGAGCACACCGCAGCAATACTATTGATGTACATACCATATTATAGAACTAGTAAAATAAAAATGAATCGGATTTAAAATTTGAATATTTTTAATTTTATTTTTGGAAAAAGGAATTTCGGGCGTTGTAGAAGGTTAGGAGTTGATAGTGACGATGAATGGGTGTACAGCATATAAAATCCCTGAAGCAGAGGTGAATTTTCATCGACATCTACTTTCACCAGAATTTATTTTTTGTGCACATTCCCAAATGCTGCGATGTGTATGTACGTCCTCTATGACTGTATGTACGTCCTCTATGACTGGTTCAACTTATTCAATGTCACATATTTTTTGATTCTTAAAATAGTATTCAAAAAGTGAGTGCTGGAAGTTCACGCCGCGGGCTCAGAAAGTGTGATCCATATCACCCAAATATTTTTATTGTTACCGTGGAGGCTTTGCGGTAAGAAACGAAAATCTTGTCGAAGAATTTCTCAGCAGATGGAGAATTTGCGAAAATGCATTTTTGGGGGGACACTTTCCGGCAGGTTGGAATAGATATTATTGATATCAAATAAGA
>MZNV01001441.1:0-33886 GCA_002081555.1 Protostelium mycophagum | reverse complement strand
GAATTCACTTGAACAAGAGATTCTACTACCAAATCTCTTAAACTCCTGAGATTGAGATGATGAGCAATTTCTTCAAAGATTGAGCAGGGAAGTTGGTCTAATTTCATCCATTGATTGCCTAATGATCGATTGACCTTTGCTGGTTCAGTTTCTTTGAAGATAGTCTTCCTTTTACATCGACGAGGAGGCATTATCAATGTGTTCGCGCCAACGCTGAGAAATTGCAAATTTCTTGGCGCCGAAAATTTTGGCGGAAGTAAAACAAAAGCACCACAAGCACTACCCGAGAAAATATACACATATGATGAAATTTTGAAAAGTAAAAGGAAATTTTGCAAAAATCTCACTGAAGTCGGGTTCTGCTTGTCTGACCAAGTCCAAACTTGGCCGTTGACATTGAGAGCCATGGGAATGGACTGACCTTATATTTTCAGTATTCACTCACTGAGACTTTTGCTCTGTGGTTTTGCTGCAGACTGCGGTCTCACGCACCTTGATGTTTGTGCAATCAACTCTTGTGTTATCTACACAGGCTTACGGCCATCAACGCCTTCACCAAGCTGGCCATAGTTGTTTGTCCGCCTCGTCTACGGCGGTCCGTGGCGGCTTTTTAGATCAGCGGGCAGGCCAGGTCGAGATTATCACTGGCGATCAATTGGACGGCAGATTCTATCAAACTAACTCTGTGGTGTTGGTCGGAGAAACACAAAAATAGAGGAGAGTTTTCTACCACCACTTCAACAATTGAGGTGGGAAAGAGAGTCTAAAGCCCATTTATCTAAATCCATTTTCTGCTGTGTCCACTTGTCAAAATGTCATACATAGGAACCATTCAATTCATAATTCACCCGACATGAACAGGGTCAACTTTTTCTCACTCAATCTTGACCTCTGAAAGCTTGAATCCTGTTTTTGCACAATAATTGCTTTTCTTTGCTTTCTTCCCTCGCAAACTCGACTCCAGTTTTTTCTGCTTTTTTTTGAGTCGTTCCAAACCAACTTTGTGAACAGCTTCTGGGCAAATTTTTTCCCCAGAAGCTGTTTGGAAACTCAACTTTTTTTGGTTTGATGCACTATCAGCGGACTCCTTTCTCCCAAATCAATGCAGGACACCTTTCTTGCTGGTGTCAAAGGCGTTGATGGCCGTAAGCCTGTGTAGATAACACAAGAGTTGATTGCACAAACATCAAGGTGCGTGAGACCGCAGTCTGCAGCAAAACCACAGAGCAAAAGTCTCAGTGAGTGAATACTGAAAATATAAGGTCAGTCCATTCGCATGGCTCTCAATGTCAACGGCCAAGTTTGGACTTGGTCAGACAAGCAGAACCCGACTTCAGTGAGCTTTTTGCGAAATTTCCTTTTCCTTTTCAAAATTTCATTACTTCCAACAAAATGAACATCGTTGGCGCGAACACATTGATAATGCCTCCTCGTCGATGTAAAAGGAAGACTATCTTCAAAGAAACTGAACCAGCAAAGGTCAATCGATCATTAGGCAATCAATGGATGAAATTAGACCAACTTCCCTGCTCAATCTTTGAAGAAATTGCTCATCATCTCAATCTCAGGAGTTTAAGAGATTTGGTAGTAGAATCTCTTGTTCAAGTGAATTCTGACAACATCAGGCGCTTGTCAATAGGTCATTGTATCATGTTGTCCAACCAATGTACTTCAAGAGGTGCTTAGGTACTTTGACCATCTTAATTAGCAGTGAAAGTTGTTGGGGTCATTTCCTTGCAAACCCACATCTGGCAGGCCTGGTTCAAAGGCTTGTTATTACATCAAATGGAAATCAGCGAGGTGGGCTTCAATAATTATTTTTGCAGCCAATGAAGATTAATATAGAGGCACCAAGCTTCCGTCAATGCCTACAACTGTTTAATTCGGTGGAATCAATCACAATGACAATCAGCGCAAATGATACCCCCTATACCTGTAGTAGTTGTGTGCTCAAACATCTTGATTGGACACTGGATTTACAATCCTCTGCAAGGTAAATCATAATTGTTCAATTCCTCTTCTGAAAAAAGCGTGTTGTATTGACAAATATTTCAGAAGCACAGCAAGTATGTTGACACCCTCGTTAAGGACATTAAGTATAAGTTGGGAATACTAAATTGATTCAATAATAACATGTACAGCTGGTGATGCAAACAAAGACTTCTCCGAATTATTTGCAAGATGTCCAAAAGTGACATCATTGACATTAAGACATCCTCGCCGTACACTGGTACACTATATCAAACTGTAGGTTACAACATAATTATACTTCAGACATGTTCATCAATGTGTTCTGGAATCTTCCTTCCAACATATAGATCTCTATATACTGAAATTGTCTTAGTTGGCCAAGTCTGACAGATTTGGAGTTTGAAGAGATTAATGAGGATGTATTTG
This sequence comes from Protostelium mycophagum, assembly GCA_002081555.1. Lineage (NCBI taxonomy): Eukaryota > Evosea > Variosea > Protosteliida > Protosteliaceae > Protostelium > Protostelium mycophagum. The sequence continues at coordinate 31,489 of MZNV01001441.1, read as the reverse complement.
GAGGAGATTCTATGAGACTTTTCATTAAGAACCATATAAGTGTGAAAAATATTAGGCTGTTGGGAGAGGTGGACATGAGTTGTATTGATGATGGGTTCCCCTATTTAGAAAATATTACATCAGACAAGCTATCATTATCTCACGTATTGAAGCCCATGTCAAGTGGTGAGTGCCATCTTATCTTAAAAATATTTATAGATGGACAAGTTATGTTAAAGAGAAAAGGTGTTCAGCGTCAACTAAGAGAGATTCATATTCATCCTACTGATGGTATAGGCAACCTGAAGTTAAATAGTTTATTGGGTCTGAAAAGACTGAGGTACAGATATTATAGAAATGAATACAATCTCATTAATTCTAGTGGTATCAATTTAACAGAATCGGATATGCCCAATATAGAAGATCACATTCCTTCTTCTCTGACTGAACTATCCTTTTATTTAAGTAAAACCCTTTTCACTACCAATGCTTCATCGCCTCACTGTGGAAATATATACCTGGGACGGGACTTGGTACCCCTCTAAAGTAGGGCATACAGGGGAATACAATCTACCAGCTACATGGGCAGCACACTGGTTCAAGGCCATGCCACAGTTGAGATACATCATGTTCAGAGAGGGAATATTCTCGTCTTCAAATCGATATGTAGAGTTTGATAGCAAGGAGAGAGTGATGGGACAGAAGAGAAGAGAATGGAGATGGGAAGGTGTTGATATTGTGCTCAATTTTACTAAAGTAAAACCCTTTTCACTATCAATGCTTTATTACCTCACTGTGGAAATATATACCTGGGACGGGACTTGGTACCCCTCTAAAGTAGGGCATACAGTGGAATACAATCTACCAGCTACATGGGCAGCATACTGGTTCAAGGCCATGCCACAGTTGAGATACATCATGTTCAGAGAGGGAATATTCTCGTCTTCAAATCGATATGTAGAGTTTGATAGCAAGGAGAGAGTGATGGGACAGAAGAGAAGAGAATGGAGATGGGAAGGTGTTGATATTGTGCTCAACAACAATATCACTGAGCTTGAGGAATATCAATGGGACAAGGATGAAGTTGTTTTCTTCAAGCAAACAAGTCCCGCTCAATCATCAAGAAAGCCTGTGCGAGGATTCCGAAGAGATTCTGCCAGAATGCCCCAATATGAGATATAATATCATTACAAGAACATGTTGTGTTGATCTACAAAAATATTTTTGGCTTGTGAGAATTTTCCCTATATTTTATTATTGCGGTCAAGACAATGTGACCGTCATATCTGATGGTTTCTAACATGTACATTTGAAAATCATCAATCAAAATAATGGTTGTCCATGGGATGAATGGACGTGTATGCTGCAGAAGGTGGACATCTTGAAGTGTGAATGTGAAAGTGGGCAAGAGAGAACGGTTGTTCCATGGAATACAAATACAAGCTGGACTCTTGAAAATGACTCGGAATGATTGTACAATGCTATATTTTTTCTTTTGTAGGTTATAAGATGCATTGTTAAAAATGGAATCAGACTCTGAAAGGAATTTATAATTCGTCCTTAGGGTCCTCTCCGGTGGGAAGTGGATCAATCGGAGGAAGATCTGAAGGTGGCATGGAAGCTTGAGGCTCTTCTCTCGAACTTGCCTGGTCACCCTCTACAGCTGGTGTCTCTGCATTATCCTCGCCCTTCTCAAATTTGGCCTTGTTCTTGATGTCCTCAAAATTGAAGTCTTCTGGTAATTTTCCATCTCCTGAAAATGAATTATTTCGCAGTTATGGCAGTTTTTACGAATAATTATATCTCTTTGGTAGGTGTAGAAGTCATGTAGACATAAATGTGTCATTATATAATCTATTGTAATGGATAATATATGTGGAATGATTGTTGAATCTGGGACGTAATTTACCTTTGTCAAATTTCACATTCTCAAATTTGAAGTTCTCTGGCATTTCACCATCTCCAAACTGAATAAAGTCGGGAGGTAAATCAGAATCGCTGTTGATCTAAATGGGTTACTATAAATAAATGTGCACATAGATAATGTGCATATAGATAATGGACTCACCGTCACTCCCTTCTTCTTCGTGGTAGTAGTTTTCTTGATTGGCTTTCTGAGTAATAGTTTTGCCTTAAACTCCACAAGGGTCCATTTGGACCACAATTGGTCTGCTGTGAATACTGGCTCCTCCCACAATTCCTTCTTCTCCTGCTCTAAGGTACTTTTCTCCATGTAATCTTTAACCTCCTGACACTTATCGAGGAAGTTGTCCACCTCCTCTTGCTTCACTTCTCTCTTGTCTGTTATGTTGATCAACTGAACCATCGTGTTGTTTATCGCTTTGTGAACCTGTACTGTTGAATACGGTATCTCACAACGTGTTTACCTTCTTCACAGTAGCTGGTCTCTTCTCTGACTCCTCTATGCGATTCTTGATTGTATCTCCAAGAAGCTTAAGTCCAGACAGCTTTTCTCTGTACTTGGTTGCATCGGCATCATCTCCTTCATCGTCCAGCCAATTTCCAGCATCAACTAATGCAGAAGAAAACTCTTCTCTTTGTTCTTCATTTGAGAACCTATCTCTATTAATTCGGTGTGTGAATATACACTCACTTTAAGAAGTTGTCGTTGCTTTCAATCTTGTCCTTCATTTCGTATATGTAACTCTCCAAGGTGCTCTTCTCTCTCTCCTTCTCTCTCTTCTCTTCAATCAACACCTTGATTTTCTGTAATCTGATAACTATTATTATATAGAACTATATATTATATATCACTATATATGATATATCCTCCATCATGATAACCTCACCCCTTCTCCACGTCTCTAAATTGGGAGTATGTCAGTCCTGGAACTTTCTTTGGAATGACAGACAATGCAACCCGTTGGATGCGTTTGTTGTATACGGGCTTCACTTCTTCCTCTGGTATCTCTTCTTTTGTGGCCTCTTCTTCGGGTGCAGCTTCTGTTGTGGGCTGAGCTTCTGCGTCTGTGGCTGTGTTTGTGGTTTCCTTATCTGTTGCAGTCTTCTCTTCTATTAAAGGATCAGATAGATATGATCATGGCTAGGTGTCACCTTCTGTGTTCTCTGATGTCACTGGAGGAATGGACTTGGTCACTGTCGGTATTAAAATATATTGATTTACATCCTTTTACCATTTTTCTTAGCTGGGGTAGATAGAGTGAACACAGTCAATTCTGCCTCGGCCTTTTCCAACTCTAATAATCCGCTGGGGGATAATTTCAGATGTAACTGTACGACAGGACCTTCCTGTGGTTCATTAGATCTATGATTAATATGGATATATACCGTCTTGGAATAGTTGTAACGAGATATGGCCGATTCTAATAGAACATTCCAAGTAGCTATGTGGCCATCGAAAGATGTGACTCTGTAATCCTTGCCCAACTTACCGCTACTTCCATAACGTGCCTCCACAGAGAAATCCTACAATATTCAGGAATAAAATCTTCATATCACACACCTCCTCTGTGTTTATAGACAGTGTCTTTCTGAATCCGTAACGAACACCCAATGGAACAAACTCTGTGCTCTTGTCCACTGATTTCGTCAATGAGGTGACATAGGAACAGTACTCACATGATCCATTCAGTGATTTAATATTTCCCAAGATCTGGTAAGGAAATATATCCTTCACTTTGATGCCAGAGACACGGTACAGGGGACTCTGTAATGCTGCGTAGAATGCGGCTCCAAAGACAGCGGCTTCGTCACCGTTCAGATGCTTGTCTATTTCTCTATTTCATGGTAAGAAATGAGATTATCTCTATGTTTCAATACCTGCCGAGTATTTGGTTGATCTTCTGTTGTACACGAGGGATACGGATACCTATTATATATTATTATTCGTATTCTAATGTTCTTCTGTGTCTCACCTCCACCAAAAGCTTCAACATATTTAATGTTGTCTTTTATCTGTTCATTCTCCTCGAATATCCTCTTTAGAGGTGCAGCTGCTCGCTCGAATAAATCTTCAGACAATTCTTCGAATTTAGCCCTGGTAATGTGACCTCTGTAGTCGTAATCACCGACAAGACCCTCAATCTATTTTGATAAGATCATTTACATCACACATGATTACTGACACTAATTCCCGTCTCTATGTTTGCTGACAATACTTCTTTTGTTTTTGTGGACTCTTTCAAAATTTTGGCGAAAGCTCTTTTGTTTGCTGAGAGTGATACGTCAATAGATTTCTTCTGCATGACGTCATCGACAATATATTGAGCTATCCGCAGGTCAAAATCTCTCCCTCCAAGATTCTCTTCATATTCAAAGTCGACGACTTTCACGGTAGCTACCCTAGTGAGTCTTCCTTAATATCGTGTATCTACTCACAAGTGGATGGTGTGGCTGTAGAGTTGACTTGAATATTCAGCAGCGAGACTGTTGTAGTTGCTGCGCCCATATCGTAGAATACTACCGAGTTATCTGCCTCTAAGTCTTTACGAGAGAGGGCAAAATGGACTCCAACTATCTCTATTATTTAAATCCAAATATACAAACTCACGTGCAGTTGGCTGGTTCAATAGACTCAGAACATTAAGACCACCAACTTTGGCAGCATCGAGGACTGCTTGTCTCTGTTTGTGAGTCCAAAAGGGAGGGACCTACGTACTGAGTATTCATATTATTCAGAATGCTTACTGTTATCACACAGTCCTTGGTGTCACGGCCAACGTGCTTGGAAGCCAGTTCTTTCACATATGACAAGATGACTCCAACCATCGATTCGATTGGTAATGTTCCATTCAATCCTTCTACATTGATGGCAAGACCATCATTTAACTCTTCCAAAGAGTAGGGATAGAAGCTAAAAAGTAAATACACGAGCAAATTGTTTTGGATACCTTTTCTTCGCTTCAACAGCTGGATCGCCGTACGGTGCCCCCAGGAGAGGCCATAAGTGTTTATAGGTAACTTCAGGTTGTCTTGTTTCCTGCACATCAGTAAGATTTAACAACTTCTCAAAGTTCATGTACCAGTCCCTTTGCATCTGCTCCATAGAGGATCACTCCATCTTTAAAAGTGAAAGCAGCAGTCGTTTTACGGTTTGACTGCTCATTGAGGATGATGTCAGAGACCCTGCCTCTGATTTGGGCAATCTGACAAGTCAGCCAGCGAAAGAGGAAGAGATAGCCTACCTTTAGCCATTCCGTTCCAAAGTCGATGCCAAGAATGCCTCCATAAGCGCCCAAAATGAGGAGAGATAAGATCAAGAACCTTCCTGTATGTCTCATGGTGGATTTTTTTCGTGGAACAAAGACTTGTGATTCAATTTTTCGCCACGTGGTTCAGCAGTTCTACAACTGCTTCTTTGTATTACGTATGCCCAAAAAATGGATAATTGGCGATCAGAACACGTGATAGATTTTTGTGCACGACAAAGAAACAAATATTTTTATTATTTTAACCTATATAAGCCCTGATTTGATTCTGTAGAAGAATAATGCAATCTATATCGAACCATTCTGAGGAGATGGTTGGGTGTCTTTATTTAGTGTATACCATCTGTGTGCCATGTAGTACCATTGTTCAAGTGTCAAGTCTTGTGGTCTCGCATTTGGGTCCAATTTATCTTGCCCTTCGAGAAGGGCATTTCCCACCTTCATCTTTCTGTAATGCATGAGAATCATATCGTCATGAAAGTGATGTAGAATTACCCAAGAGAATTAGAAATCATCTTGCGTCTGTACATAAAGACATTCTTTGCTACGTGTTCAATGGCTTCTAATGGTACTGAAATCATGATGAGTGTTGTGATCAGGATGATCACTTCCATACCATCTGGAAAGAAGATGGGATTTGGTCTTGGATTCAATCTTATCACTTTGGTGTCCACTTTTGGCGGTGGAACAAATGCAGAACCAGGAATAGCAAAAGACTTCTGTACATCACACCATCTCTGCATCATGACACTCAGACGGCTGAAGTCCTCCTCGCCGCTGCGCGCGGCAATTCTCTAGAATCATGAGTGATGGAAGGAGATCTCATAGAGAACGACTCACATCGGCGACTTCTTTTTGTAGCAACATGATCATCGGTACATCATGGCTGTATTTGAACAATCCCTCTTTCCTCTCAATCTGATATAGCCACTAGGAATAGAGTCAGATACAAGCCAGTATCTCGAGATGGACATTCACCTTCAGAAGAAGGGGAGTACCAATGGCAAAGGGAAGGTTTCCTAAGAGAACGAATCTCTCTTCCTCCATGTTTAATCGTTCCCCCGCCTTTTTGTAAGCATCCGCAACGCATTCCCCCTCATCAACCGCCAAGACATCATCCATGATCTGTCAAAGTTAATGAGGCAAACAAGACAGACTCACAATATGCATGCGACCGGGTGCGACAGCTTCTTGTATAGCCTCTAAAGCGGGTTTACAACGAATATCCTTTTCTATCACAATTAATTTCTTGGCACCAGCTTTCAGGATACTCCGTGTCAAACTTCCTGGCCCTATTCTTTATTAGATTTTATATTCTTATTTCATAATTTATTATGCAAAAGAAAATGAAATTCCTGCATCTGACTGACCTGGACCAACCTCAACCACAACAGAATCTCTCAGATCTCCTGCAACAGATACCATCTTGTCTGAATCTTTCAGTGTTGATCATCAATCAGATGGTATCCAACCCGTGATGTTTAAATCCAACAAGAAATTTTGTGACAGTTTCTGTTGTGCAGAAAGTCCATACATTCGAATGATATCAGCCACAGAAGGCATAGGTGGCATCTTTTTTGTTGCTTTGCATCTGATGAATGTTGTGATGGGTGACTTGGAAAATTGTCTTTGCGGTTTGAAGAGTATTCTATTCTGTTATCTGTGAGTTTGTGGTGATCGTGAAGCAACTGACCATGTTGCAACATAGGGTGATGTGATGTGATACAGGAAAGACACTACAACGAGACACATCACATCCATCTCCACAGATTCGCGGCATGAAACATTTGTGGGCCCTCAACGTCCTCTGTTTCCTCGTATTATATACATTCGCCGCAGAGAAGTTTTCAGAAGAGTTACTCCTCCGTCCACTCCCTGATTCAAAATTACTCGCTCATTTTGAATTTACCTTTGAGGCAACATGGCCAAAGAATAATTCAGGTCGCATTGATTGCACAATCCTCGTAACTGAGAGTTATAGCCGATCACTACAGGCTCTTGCCCAGATCAATGGTCAGAATCATGAAGAGATATCAATTGAGCGAGATGCATTTGAGTTTCACACAAGGACGGTGGATGTATTCAAAATGGGGTCTTCCAACTCTTCCTGCACCACCAGGTTCGGAGCTTTGGGCTTATTTCATCCCTTCCAACAGCTCCAACAGTGCAGAAGAGGACGCGAGGTATGCAGAAATGTCCATAAAAAATGATCATGTTCGAGGAGCTGATGTTGACAGAGTAAACGATCTGTGGCGAGGAGCGAGTACAACTCTATCTGGATTATATTGTGCCTCTCTGGAACAATTAAAGAGCACAACCACCTGCTCCCCAGCTTACTCCTTTCCTCCAGAGGGCAAGGTACTTGTTTCAAATTGTATTTTTGTTTGACCAAGATGCATCCATCTTATGTGCGTGCTTTTGGAGATTTTCGGCGAACGCAACAATTTTAGAGTACCCAAATACCACCTATATATCCTATATACATATATCCTATATACATATATCCTATATATATATCCTATATATATCCTATATACATATATATACTCTTATTGGCTCGATTTATTTAAAAACATCAGGTGCATTCTAAGAATAGAAGGTTGTTGAAGTATGGCGTGTTGCCACGTGAAGGCGTTTGTACAGAGAACCTCACACCGTGGCTCAAACAACTGCCCTGCGGTTCTAATGTGAGTGACGTGGTTTTGATGTTTGATGACGTCATCAGAGCGGTATTGGGGCGCTTCTCAATCCGATACGACTTTATGATGTACATTGGCATTCACTGGGTATACACTCCACCAGATCTATTAAACAAGTAAGATATCATTCGGTATCATCATGACATCGTGATGTACACTCTTATTAAATATTCTGCAGAATGCAGACGGAAAGACATCACCTGTCTATGTTTTAAAACAGACCCTCTCTGTAGTATTGGACCGCACACAAGGTATTGCCCTCTTTATATGGATGATGACCGTTGTAGAATGGAGCCTCAACAGTTTGTTTTCAGTTCAAAGCATCACACCCTGTCCCCTCGCCACCTCCTCCACCATCAAAATCGAGAAATTTCCGCAAAGTTTAAAGTTGAAACCTGTGACAGACTACAACGAGTCAGAAAATATCTTCACTTATGATCTGAAGAAAAATACAACATTTTCCTTCAGGGCGAAAGACGTAGCACCTACAGGTCATCTCTCATTTCCCCTTCTCTACTCATAACCACAGCTCAGTCACGTGATCCTAAATCACCTCTGTACATTAACAGGTACCTCACTGGTAGTGGTCTCGAGTTTGGAGGAATTTCAACGGAAATTCACAATGTTCAGAACCGAACGGTGAACGTTACGTATCTCGAGATGTTACCATGGTGAGACTTCTAATTCAGAATCAGAAAAAAATATAAGAAAGTAGGTGACTGGTATAGGTTCATAAGAGTCTACTTCCACACAATGAGAGTCTATATAAATGGTGCACCAGTTGATCTATCTGAAGGTAAAATCGTGCATGTCTGTGCAGCAAATTATGACGCGTTGTAGAATTATCCCATTGGGTGATGAGACCCGCAGAAGTCAGGAGTACGACAAATTTGCTGGAATTTTCCATGAAGATTCCAGCAGCGTCGGTGGTTCTTGTGACATTACAATTTGAGAAGGTGTGTTTATTTTTTTGAGACAGATTTTGATTCGCCAAGGCATTCTTGCATTGGACGGAGCACCCCCCTGATGCCAACCGTGGTTTTGACCTGGGATCAGCGGTTGTTACCGTGCATGATGACGATAAGAGCTGGAGAATATATTCAGAGCCACTCCTCGTGACATTGCCGACACCAGACTTTAGTGAGTTTTATATATAGACAAGGCAGTAGTTGATTCCTCTAGGCATGCCTTACAATGTGATCACTCTCACCGGAACTGTCTTTGCTCTCTTTTTTGGTGAGTAGAAATGAATAGCACCCTGTAACATCCACAGGCGCTGCATACAATCTCCTCATAAGAAGACCGGACAAAACTGGCAAAGGAAATAACGAATATGTGTCCAACCGCCCCATCGCTCGGATCATTCGCATGATCCTGTCTTTCATCGACACCCCGACAGAAACAGAAAAGAACACGGAAGGAGATCGGGAGAAGACATCAACAACATAAAAATAAAGGTGTGCTGACGCACACAGTCTTGAAGTTCACCGTGCAGCCTTCAGGAGCGGGGTGCCCTGTTTCATAATTTTTGTGAAAACTGGAACACGGTAATTACCGTTGTTGTGTTGCTTTCTGGCGAGAGGATTGTTCCCTCAAAGATCCGACGCCACATCCTCATATCATCACAACTACTTTCACGTTGGAAGACAAGAGATAGACATTACTCTTACGCACCAGTCATGAGGGATGCGACGTTCATATTGTCCTCCGATGGAAACATTATCTCGGCAGATAATGTGAAGAATACTCTGGGGTTTACTGAAGCGGAGCTTGTGAGCAAGAGGCTTACTACCATATTGGTGTCTCCCTACAAAGAGCATTATGAAGCGGTTATTGTGGACTACCTCAGAAACGAGCGGCATGAAGAGCTTCTATCTAGACCCGCTTTTGTGGAGGTGGAGCACAAAGAGAAGAAGATCAACACTGGCTTTTTGATCATCAAAAAGACTACTCAAGGCAGTACCGGGGCACTCTCAGTTTCCTTGAGCATGAGCGATGACGCAGACACCCGTGTAATAGTCAACATCAATTCGGGTGGATTTATCATCTCCTCAAATAATGTCGAAAGTGTCTTTGGGTATAAGCCGAATGATCTCGTTCATAAGCCACTCTCCGCTCTTCTCCCATCAGTTCAACAACAGGCCATATCGACTGTCAGTTACAAACCTACAACTCATTTGATTGATTTATTTAGGGACAACCAGAAGCTATGAACACACTGGCTCTTCACATGAATGGTGACCTCTTTTGGGCAGCCATACAGCGGAGTACAATCCGGCTCGGTAATTTCGAATTGAACAGCGTTCAAATTACAAAGGTGGAGCCTTCATTATGTGCACTCTTTGTGGTTGGCAAAGATGAAGTGGTAACATCCTGCAACACGACCGTATTATCACTTTTCGGGTACCGACCGAGAGATATCGTTGGACAACCACTTCACACTTTAATCACCAAGAAGAACCTCAAATTATTTCAAGATCTATTCGATGAAGGTCTGAATGGCAACGATCCGCCCCCCGTCTTGGTTGATTGTACGACCTCCCCCGTCCACACACATTTCAATCACAAAGATGGAACACAAGTACCTATATACATACAAGCTTTTCCTTTTCAGAGAGAAGTTCTATATACAAATAGTTCTGTCCCTGTACCAGAGCCTTTCTTTTCTTTGAGGATCACCCGTGTCCCGCTTGGAGAAGGTCTGTTTATTTTTTATTTGAAAGAATACTTGAATCATAATCAAGTGCACGTATGTTGTACCATATTGAAGACTTCAGGGGAGAAATCCAGAGTAGAAGATTATATTCTGCTGGAGACAATCGGGTCTGGCAGCTCAGGAAAGGTGAAGCGCGCGGTTCACAAGACAACTAAGGAGCAGGTGTGTAACTAGAAGAATATACAATGTATTCTCACAGATGCACCTTCTTAATGTTTGTGAAAAAGACGACAGAAGTTAATACAAACAGGTGGCCATAAAGATAATCAACAAGAAGAATCTGAAGGAGATAGACATCGAGCGTGCCCACAGAGAGACTGAAATCATGCTGCAGCTCTCACATCCTCACGTTGTGAAATTACATCACGTGATCGAGACGTCATCTAAGATCCATCTTGTGATGGATCTGGTGCACGGTGTAGATCTCATGAGATACGTAATAGGGAAGGGGGGTCTAGGGGAGGACGCCGCTCGGTATGTTTTTGTGCAGCTTCTCTCTGCTTTGAGATATTGCCACACTATGAAGGTATATATATCTATTTATAGAACATTCTGATGCTATATTTAGGTCATACACAGAGATGTCAAACACAAGAATGTGAGTATTTTTATTCAAAATTTAAAATAATATCCCTCAGATCATCATCGATCCAGACACACAAGAGACAAAACTAATCGATTTCGGACTATCAAATTGGAATGAGGAAGGTACACTAAAAACATCTTATTGTGGCACCCCCGCATTCGCCAGCCCAGAGATGGTGAGTCTTTATCAAATAAATAAAACGAGGAAACGAGCGTTGTAGATATTGGGACATAAATATGACGGGAAGCTGGTGGATGTCTGGAGTGCTGGGGTGGTGCTGTACAGCATGTTAACATGTAAATTCCCATTTTCTAACCCCGGGGAGTTGATCAGAGGGGAGTACGAGGACCCAGTAAATTGTTCCGAAGAATGCAGGCAGATCATTAGATCTATGCTCGTTGTAGATCCGAATGCCAGGTGCGTAAACACTCATCTTCTGAAAGATTAAATGATGACAGGGCCACGCTACAGAAGGTGTGGGAACATAATTGGTGCAAACCCGCAATAGAAAAAGAATACGACCATCCAGAGACAAAAAAGATCATGCAAGAAGTACAGATGGTGAGACACAGATATTTATTTATATGTAATATATATCTAAAATAAATATATCTAAAGTAAATAAAAATCTAAAATAAATATAACAGGTCGAAAAAGAGAACTCTAACCTGCCGCTGCCGGAAAGCCACTCACCCATAATTGCACCTGTGATTCCTGGAAAAAGAACAAGAAGGTGATCATGATCTATTTTTAGACACAGTAGAGAGAAGCAAAGAGAATGAATATCTCAGGTCGAGCAGAAATATGGAAGATAATGGAGAGAACAATTCTACGTCAAAACGAGGCCGAAAAAAGTCCAAGAGCTAGGATGTACCTTGTGCGAATTATTTAAATGACAATGAGATTCGATACCAGTAGAAGATGGCACTTGGGGCTACATCTATTATAAACAGTGATTTTAAAGATACTTCAGTGCCCTCTTCTTTTCATAAAGATTCTTAATTAATGGGTTCTAATTCTATTCAACCAACTCTGAATCTAATGTATATACCCCGACAAACTGGGTGAAAAGTTGCCAAGGTTGGTCTTCCAAATCTCCGCACCATATTCTGAGCATATGAGCTGAAGTGACAAGCTAAATATAGCCACAATTCTGGATGATGGAAACAGTACTGGTGTTTAGTCAGTTTAGAAGACAATGATGAAAAGAGACTGGACTCATCTATTACAACGTGCGCGGTTTGCAGCCTTCTGCAAAAGAGAAATACGCGTGAAACTCATGTAGTTCAGCTACGTTCAACCCAGAAGATTTGTACAGGTTCAAAGAATATTCGCGGGCTTTACGGTCGGCTGAGCTTGTTGTTCCTATTGTGTTATTTAATAAATTAAAATGTTTTAATCATTTTCATTTTAAGGCGGTTTATATGTTGTCTTTCTTTCATATTTTTTGTATGTCTAATATTGTTCATTTCTTCTTCCACTGCCGACAGATGCAGCTACAAGAGAGGTTGTCCAAACCTGGAAGATAAGATTTCAGGGAAGGGTGTTCTGCTTTCTGTTCAGTACAAACGTCACGTGACGTTTGAAAAAGGACCACGTCGCGGGGAAACATAAACGATCGACGATGGGAAAGAAGAAGGCAGTCAAGTATTCTTCAGAGGATGACTACAGTGATGGAAGTTCAGAGGGTGAGTGGGAGGAAGTGGGCCAGAAACAGAAGCAGATCAAAGAGAGAAAGAAAAATCAACGAGAAGAGGACAGAAAGAACGGTGTAATGAGAGATGCCGCAGGAAGGGAGAGGATGACAAAGGAAAATGAGAAGTTCATCAGACAATACGCAGAATTAGCGTCCAATAAGGACCTACTCACGCTGAAAACTGGTTCTTTCTATGACTTTTTGGATGACGGTGAGGGTTCTCAAAACAAGGTGAAACCTTCATCGTCACAAAATGTTCCAGAGCTCATACGTTTCAAAGGCCAAGAAACGTCAACAACAGAAGAAAGACGATGAACCCGAATCTAGAAAGCTGATCGACAGAAATGGTGAATTCAAGGGAGAGGAATTAGTCTTCCAAGATGTGACCTCTGGAAAGACTGAAAAAGAGAAGAAATCATCTTCCAAGCCAGTGACGAAGAGAAGCGCACCTGTCGAGGCCACCTTCTCTAAACCAAAGGAGAGTTTAGAATCCGTCTCCAAAGCGGTGAGTGATGACGTCACAGAGGGATCTTGCCCTCCTTGATCTGTGATCAACTAAAAATAGAAGGTTACACAAGAGTATCTCAAAGCGATATTCGAACGTGCAGACGACAAGTATTCAGACAACACCGAAGCACAGATCTCCACAGTTGTAGATGAGTTGGAGAGGTTGTTCAACAAGTCCAATGCTGGCTCCAAGCAAGTACAGGAATTCTACAACGAGCCAAACATGCCATTTGGAAAGCTGAGCTCCAGCGCACAAAGTACACTCAAGAAATGGGCTTCAGGGTTCTCTTCACAGGTGATCCCTTACCTCTTTAATATTTTCTGACAAGATCAGGAGGTCGGTGATTCTCTCATCGAACACATCAAATCATTAAACACCGTCAACAATGATCACCACAAGAAGGTCAAACCCTCCACAAAGGGAATAGGTAATAATCACGCGGATTCTTTTAATCATGTTGATCAACCGAATTCAGGTATCCAAATCGTTCTTCAGGCACTCTTACAAGCCCAATCCAAGGCAGCTTCCGCACTTGTCGACATGAAGGACGAATTCGGCAAGGGATCTGTCATATCTAAAAATAGTGTCGAATTCGTCACCTGGTTGATATACCAAGTGGAGCCCAACAGCCCCCCCACCGCATTATATTGTGAGTCACCATGGAGACGAATAGAAGATGACAGTTGTAGTGTGGTTCCAATTTCTGTTCCCCCTTGTGTACGATACTAACAAGAACGATTTCTCTGACAGGATATTCACCCTTTTAGACAAGATAATCACCTCGAGGTCAGTTGTAGATCATCAGATGTTTCAATAGAATGACACATGTAGAGATTCGGTCATTGTCGATGAGACCACCGCGGCCATGATCTGTGAGCGGATCTTGTTGTACTCAGCCACAAATAAATCCCCACACCCCAAATGGCTTCAATACAAAGACAAGATCACGGTAACATTGTCCTCTTTACAAACAGCTAAATTTTACAGGACAAAAAATTCCTGTTCAAAAACCCCAAAAAGACCGACAGGAAATATTTCAGCATGTTGTTAGGACACGGCGCAACAGACAATCAAGTGTTGAGAGACCAAGTCCTCATCACCTCCACAGAATGCTTAAAGAACGACCCGACGACCTTCAAATTGTGGGTTGAGATCTATCCCAAGTATATCGCACAGTCCAGCAACCTTCTCTTCTATATCACCCTCAACTGGGATTCACAAAATCTCAAGAAGAAGGTGATCGTGTGAATGCATTTCTTGTGCTGATGTGCAAAAGTTGTCCAAAGATCAATTGAACGAGCTGATGGATAGTTTTGCCAATATTAATAAATCCATGAGGAAAGAAAAGTCACCATATAAGAAGGACGAGAAAGTAAGTCTTGCAAGTTGATGTCTTTATTCATGATGGACAGATCACGATGGACGAGCTTCGCAAAGAGATCGACATGTGCAATGCGACCTGCAGAATGCTGAAGAAGAAGTTTACTGAAACAGAAACCCAAGAAAAGACAAAATCCGGGTCTTACGCCACCACTGTCGCTCTCGTTTTCGGCCTGGCAGCAATTGCCTATGGATACCACGTCTTTAACAAGAAGGATCAACCCCAATAAATCCATAAATGGGAATGTCATATTTTCTGTCAATTACAGCAGTGTAATTGCACCATGCGTGTTGTTACCGCAAAGTGTGGCGGTAGGAGTAATTCGCAACACAACGCGACATATTCTTGTCTGGCAAACAGAACATTCCACACACACACAACATGAAGTCAATCGTCTTCTTATCTTGTCTCATTCTCCTTGCTGCTGCTTTCCGCCCCATCAGACCTGCTCCCCAGTATACCGTTCCAGCCAACACCGGAAGCCACACAGGAACTAACTGGTTCCTCTGCGCCACTTGCAAGTTCGCCATCGGATATGCTGAGACTTTAGAGGGAACTCCCTTTGGTGGAAACATCACCGATCTCTTGTTGTCCGCATGCAACTTTGCACCCACTTCTGAGCTCCGTGGTGTGAGTAACTTCTGTTTGAATAATCATGACACGTTACAGGAGTGCAAGCAGAAATTTGCCAACGCTGACAAAAAGATCCTCATTCCCATCAAGAATCAGGAGGCCCCTGAGAAGGTAAAGAACAATTGTTGTCTGCATTTTCTGAATCTACGTACAGATTTGCCAGGGAATCGACGCTTGCGCCCCTGATGCCACAACCTCTGCTTAAACTGAGAGGAAATAAAGACCATGTTACACAAGTGATTAATGCTGTTCCTTTCTGCTTTGACACATGTCCGCTGCCGGCCTCAGTTCTTTCGTGTGCAGGCAGGCGTACTGAAAGAACGCGTTTGGTACGGTTATTCATGTGCGGTAGAAACGGTACCTGCCTTCCTCAGCAACAAGGAATTGATTGATTAATTCAATATAATAACCCAATTAGATTTCTCAGGGTGGTCCTTCTGTCTTTTTGCGAACTCGAATCAGAGATCATACGAGATTCAAACCGATGCAGATCTCCCAAGTCGGAAGAAGCCAGAGCTCTTTTACAGCCTTTGCAGAGCCTTCGAACATGGATTCACATGAAGAAAAGCACAACTAATCACCAGTAAAAATAGCAAGAAAGGCAAGCACGGTGATCCAGAACGTCGAGGCTTAATGAAGCAAAGTGATTGTTTTTCTCAATAAAAGGTGTTTTTTTGGGGTGTGTGATCTGCGATTCTTGCGAAAATACATGACAACCGCTTCCACCAGAGATATGGAGCGTTGCCGTTGGAAGGGTTTTGGCTTCGCTGAGCAACTGCAAGAACAGCGGGGACAGCACTCACTTTTCTTTTTGCAAGACATGGAAGCCCACTTGTATGAACATGGATTTGAGAACGTCCCACCGATGACATCGACCTTCAGCTACCATACCTACGGTTATGCTCTGCCTCCTCTCGAGAACAAGATCTATCCAGACTTTCTCTTTGATGTGGATCAGTACCAACAATTTACTCAGCCCATTCATACTCCCAAAAAATTTAAATTATCTGGAGAGGATGAGTGGTTTTCTAGAACATGGCCACATACTCAGGACTTCGATAGCAGTAGTAGTAGTGAAGACAGGTCACCCGAACATGAAGCCTTTTCTGTGCCTTTCGGTTTACCTACATGGAGTTACCCAGCTCAGCACCTTCCACCACCGATCATGGCTCCTTCTCATGTCCCGGTAGCCAGACCTGCGCCGCAAACACCAACACAAAGCAAGACCGAGATAGTCGAGGATAATCCATGCAACTTATTCAAGCTCTGTGAACCTCTAAAGTCCCGTCAGAGAAAATCATACAAGTCCGAGACCCGCTATTTATTGCCTAATCCCATCACCATTACCCTTAAAGACAAGAGTCTCTTGCCATCCATCGTGGGAGGAACCGTCAGTGTTGAACTCATAGACGCCAGTGGACGACCATTAGATCCAGAAAGGAGAGCTTACCTCGATGCATCCTCTCCTTCGGGTCTGTGCCAAAACATCTCAAGGGACGATGGCTCGGCAAGGTTCTATTTGAAAGTCCTGGAGAACTCACGGCACGACAACTTCAGACTTTTGTTCTCTTTGGACTACAGAACAGCAGACGGCAACACACATAACGAGACCATCTTCAGCAATGTCTTTGTGGTGCGATATGCCAACAAGGCCAATAAGCTGTCTAATGAGGACAAACTGCATCAGAAGAGCCGAAAAGGGTTGACTAAATCCCGATAAAATGTACATTCTTAAATATGTTGTATTATTTATTTATTGTTTCTATAAGTATTTATGTAAGAATTTGTGTACAAATATTTTACACCTTTACATGTCCTATTCATCTTCTGTGGTGAGCTTCCATTCTTCAGCATGTGAGCAACCCTGCCGTTGTGTTGATCAACTTTTCAGCGAATTTTTTTGGGTTCCAGGAAATTTCTCCGTCCGTGATTTGCATCAAAGGAGCCCAAATCAACACGAAAGAGATCAGAGATGGCCGAACCTCAGGCTAACAATACAGTGCAAGTTCTGAGAACTTTGGTAAATGCCCATTTATTCCATCACAGCAAACTTTGGCTAAATTCATCTCCTATTGTCAAGATGAAACAACTTTTTAATCACTAAATATTTCAGTATTTTGTTGATGATGTGGTCTGTCGCCCTAATGATCCGGACCATGGCGTGGGGATAATCACACGTACTGGCTGGGAGGAAAAAGATGACGATGATGACGACGATATGGATAGTGATGAAGAAGAGGTATTTTTTGTTTGGTTATGATTTATTCTGAGCTCTTTCAGCTGGCACAAGATGAAGTTGAGGTGTTTTGGATGTATGATGACCAATGCTTTGAGAAGGCTACAAACCTACAGGTCCTTGATCGGTGGGTATTATTGCTGAACTTCGATTGCTTTCCTGATATCATCATTCTAAAAGCTCACTTAGCTCTCTATTGCATGGGGACATCGTAACTCTCGCCAATAATCAGAGTGGACAAATGGGCACTGTCAAAGAGGTACGGAGATCACATTATTAATTCTAACACTGCGAAGAACAGAAAATTCCTCAAGTTCTTTTGTTTTGTTGATTAGACGTCATCATAAACAATCAGTCATATGCAAGAAGCTCAATTTTCCTGTATTTTTTCATGGTGTCCACTTTTAATAAATTCTCAAGGTGCATGCCTTTGCCGACATGAAAGTGAGAAGAGGTGATGACGAAGTGTACATCCGTAATGTGCCGATGAGGCGCCTCTCCAGCATCTATAATTTCAAACTTGAAGCCGCTGTGGTGAATGACAAGAAATGGCTGGGGTTCATCGTAGATATTTTCGTGGTGGTGGAAGTGACATTCTCTAATGGCGATATAATCAGAGTGAAAGATGCTGATACATCACTTCTCATCCCCGAAGAAAGCATGAAGTACGACGAAGAGGTGAGATATCTTCTATATCGTCAAATCATTGATAGTGTTTTAAATTCCACACAAGCAGAAATACTGGCAGAGCCACGTATTCAATTACTTACGGTGATGGGGTAGTTTGTCATCATCACTGTTGATACAACATGGTAAAATGACTTGTAGGATGAGGACACATATTCAGATGATGAAGAAGATGATCCAGAGAACATATTCTTTTATGTCGGACAGGTACTTCATTCCGTCTTGTCGAAGATAAACCTCATTCTCACGATCGCAGAGAGTCCGACCTAATCATGCAGCCGTAAGAGATCCACAAAACACGAGCTGGTCTTGGGTACACAGGACTGGAACACCAGGAGATTACACTATGGGAACTATCAGTAAGGTCACCACAGACACTCTCGATGTAGACTGGGTCAATACCACGGTCAGTGTCCTCTATAAATTGACATGATGAAACTGATGAGCCATAGAAGGGAGATGCAGAAGACAATCCACTGACATTATGCCCACCCGATGGTCTGAAAATGTTGGACCGATTTGGGTACACGAAATGGGAGATTGGAGAGCAAGCTTTCATTCAAGACACTGGTAATCATTTTTTAATATTTATCAATATCATTCACAATTAACACGATGCACAGAAGTCAATAAAGAAAATCCCGATTTTGCAGATGACGTTGTAGATCTCGCAAATCACCACGCAGGTCCCGCCCCCGGCAAGGTAATTTCGGTCGTTTTAAACCCAGAAATATAAAAAAGTCGATTTATTTTGGCAGTTATCCGCTATCATAGAGAGGACGAGAACCTTTGTCGATGTACAATGGCAAGACTCTACAATGTCGACATTTCTACCGTCGACCATGTTAGTTCCCGGAGACAACTTTGTCGACGAAGATTTTTGGCCGGAAGATGCCGTCATGCGGCGGACTCCAGCAGATCCCACCCAATTAGAGGTATAGAATACATCTACATCGTTGTAGATGGCAATAACACAATCAGGTGGGAATTGTGAAGAAGGTGGACCACACCGAACGAACCGCCCTCGTCCGCTGGATCGGAGGTGAACTCCTTCTCCATCTTATATTATCCCATCTAATCCTTTTAGATCCTTTGAAGCACACTGTCCAGAGTAACACAGAAGGAGGCCTTGAAGAAATCCCGGTGATGCAATTGAAGGGTTACGAGGCTTGGGCACACAGACTTGGTGACGTGGTATTGGCTCTTCCAAGAGAAGGAGAAGAGAGCTTGGTATGTCTTTACCGCTAAAGATGAAATGTACTCACCATTCACAGGTCGCGGGAGAAATCGTCGACATTGTAGACGGAAAGATCACCGTGGTTTGGTCAGATGACACGATGAGCACCAAAGTCCCCGACGAATTACTCTTGGTCAACGAGGACGAAGCAGCCGCTCATAACGATGACATGTTTGAATGTGAATACTACACAGACGATTCTGATGCGGAGGATGGAGAGTACGATGATGAGGAGGACATGGAGGAGGAAGGTGTATATGTGGAGGGTGATGGTGTCGTGCAACCCGCGTTCATTGGACAAGGTACCAAATCCACATTAATTTTTAACATCTGGCTGACCGTGCAGGTGCGACTGCGTGGTGGCAGGAGAATGAGATGGATGCCAATAATTATCAATTATTCTCTGCGATGGATCTTCCAAGTGCAAGTGAGGAACAAGGACGGAGCGAGTCCCCATCCTCTGTATGTACTCCACCAAAAACTCTCAAAATTGACGCGTTGTAGATGAGAAGTTCCGTCGACGTGGAGGCGGGCTCTGGAGAGACAGAAAAAATCGCAGAAGCTGTGGCAGAATCCGCGATAGAGAGAGACATGTCAGAGGCGTGGACCGTTGTAGATGAGCCATTAGACACCCCCTTCCCAAAGGTATATAATTATATTTCAGGGAATATCTTTTGATGACAACGTTAGGAGGAAACTCAACCACCAGCGACTTATATCAAGAGAATCTTGAAAGATTGGGACGTGCTGAAAAATTCGATCCCAAACGGCGTGTACATCCGTGTTTTCGAATCACGAATGGACGTGATGCAGTTCATGATCATCGGTAACTATACAAATCATTAGACATTGTGTGACACTTTCAGGTGCTGAGGGTACACCTTATGCAGACATACCCTTCTACTTTGATCTACAATTCCCAGTAGAATACCCCGCTGTTCCCCCGAAAGTTAAGTTTAGATCTTTCGGGGAGAGGGTAAATCCTAACCTCTACGTGGATGGAAACGTCTGTTGTAAGTTTATATCGTCATTATGAGAGAATATTCAATTGTGCGTAGTGAGTCTGCTGGGAACATGGTCAGGGAAAGGATCAGAAAACTGGAAACCAGAGGCGTCAACTGTTCTTCAGGTGGAGCACACAATTTAAAATTTAAAATTCTGATCAAAGGAAGGTCGTCGTCAGCATACAAGGGCTTATTCTCGGAGAGGCACAGCCATATTTCTTGGAAGCAGGGTGAGGACTCGACACAAGTACAGACTGACATTCTACAGATATGACCGCCTGAAGGGCACACCACAGGGCATAAGAGCCTCAAGTGCCTATACGGAGAGCGCATTCATTTTCACACTCGAATCTATTTCCAGGATTTTAGCCAATCCACCAAAACATTTTTCAGAGATCACCACAAAGCACTTCCAAGCCGTCGCTTTAAAAATTTTGCAGAGGTAATAACCGAATGATTTCATCTACAATAGTTGAGGTATCGTGCAGATGTGAGCACATGCTGTCTCAAGGACAAGAAGCTACTTCAAAAAATATTCCGGATGCGGCCGCATCTTTGGTCGACCCCAGCATCACAGGGCTGATCACTGAAGCCCCAAAAACAGAAGAACTTTTGCATAACGAGGTACTTGTGATATTTCATGATATAATTACTGATCAATAAGGTCATTCCTGGGCCCTCTAAGGGATTTTTAAGATCACTAGAGAGGCTGCTGCCACAACTTCGCGAGACGTTTCAGAAGCACGGTATTATCACACAAGAATAAAGTGCCAAAATTCAACACATTATTATTGCTGCTGATTGTAATTACATGAATCCAATCTAAACTTTTGTTGTATTTTATTACAGAAGGCCCAGCCTCTGGATCTCGCGGTATTGGTCCGGCACCTGGAATCTGTCAGATCTACAACTCTATAATAATAAAATGGTACCTCTTGTAATGCGTTAACAGCAAAAGTGACCTCTCTATTCTCTGCTCTGAACATGGTCTTGTTGAAAGGTACAAATTGGAAATTGTCGAATTTTCTCTGTGGTAGTTTATCGTCAAATTCCTCCATCATCTACAACGAGTCAGTTTCAAAAGCCAATCTGCAAAACTTTAAAGACGTCATTGATGGCTCACATCCCATGGACCATCACCAACACCGATCATGATGATCGAGATGGGGTAATTAGAGGCCTCCACAATAGCCTGTGAGGTTTCCTTGACATTCGAGACTTGTCCGTCGGCGATGATCAATAAAATGTGGTATGATTTTGTCATGCTGACGATCTTGATCGTTTCTGTCATTGTCAGACATGACTCATAATATAAATTTTGTAAGTCTCAATATGCTATATTCATTTTGTACAAATACTCCAACTTCACGGTTTGTCATTCATGTTTTACTGCGACAGAGCCACAGTGCCAACACATTCTGCCATCTGCGATCATCAAAATGCTTACCTCTTATGACGGGTGCAAAGCTTGTAGGGCCACTGAGGACTACATTTGGAGTGATCTCTGTATATCTGTCGATCACCTCTCTCACACCAGAAGAGACTTTGTTTGGGAAAAAGGGGAAGCAGCTCTTGTCTGTGGTGGTGGCATCGCCAAAACCAAAAGCCTGTAAATATTTATCAGAAAAATGGATGAGAATTTAATGTCAACGGAATATTCTGTATCGTAAAGATCGCCGTTATGTAAAATGTATCGTGGAACTCACAGGAATTAATTTATCGTCATCGAATGGCTCGAGTGTCCTTCCAATTAGATCAATGACCTTGTTTACGTCAGCTGTGATTAGAAATTTGTAATACCTCTTGGTAAGGGTTGACACCAGTTGGTGGGATAGCGTGAAGACAAAGACCACCGAATGATGATTTTCCCGTCCACTCATTAGACTTTGTGTAATCAACGGCGATGATAACTAATTCGATCTTCAGACATAATCGGAGATTATCTCAGAAAAAATCTTACGATTAGAGCTCTCTAGTCCAGCTCTTCTCAATGCCTCTTGGACTTCCGCCAAAGAGTTGTATTGATCTGGGATTGCCTTGAATCCAGATGAATTACTCTTGTATTGTGTGGATGGTGGATGATGTGCCATCGACGCGGAACGTGAACGCGATTTGCTCGAAGAGGCTCCCATTTGTGATGATCGTTTGTTGTGTTCTGTGCGGATTCTTTCTGGGTGTGGCGCGTATTTATTTGAAAGTCTACAACGGTCCCTGAAACGTCAAGATCGTTTCCTTGGTGATTTCAGATAATTCGCAGAGTTTTACCCATTTCATCACAGTGAGAGATTCATTCAGCGTTTCATCACAGCATGATGCTTGCTTTTATTCTTTTCATGCTTTGACAAATGTGAAGACAGCAGCTCCAGTGGCTGAAGCGGCATTGGGGATCAATTTCCCGTCATTCTGTACAGCCACAAACTTGTCGTTGACAGCAGCCTTCAGCGCAAATTGACCTAAGTTTTTCAGGTTCGTAAAAGTTTACAAACAATACCTCCGACGTTTACAAGGTTGTAGAGCTCCCAAGACCTGCCGTCTTTGGAGAAGCTGTTGCGGTTTGCCAAAATGGGGTTTTGTCCGTAATTATCAGTGGACAAGTACATCATTGTAGACAGACACTTGATCACCACTTGACCACCACCGATTGGGATCATTTGGTATTTTCCTGCCGTAGTGGCGTTCCTGGCATCAGCGATCACCGTTTGGACTGCGGTTCTGAGGTATTTGCCGTTGGATGCCTGCACTCTCACTTGGGTCAAATCGGCGGGGGTTGTAGTTGGTGGAGTTGTAGATGAGGTCGTGAGGGTTGTACGGGTGGGAGAGGGGTGGGAGAGCCGCAGTTGTTACCTTTGAGGACGATGGTGTTATTGTACGGGGTGTTGACGTAAACATTTCCCAGGGGGGACAGCTTGCCTTGCATGTTGAGAGTCGCCACGGCTGCGAAATTTCAACGATCATTCAGGGACTGAAAGAAAATTCCGGGAAAACTCACGCCATTGAGGGACGTCTACATCTCTCCAGGTTCCAAACCAAGCGTACTGTTTTCTTGTCAAAAATGGAATAAAAAATTAAGATTATAAAGAGCTCTCACACGTTGGATCCAGTCTAAAGTTTCGAGGTATTTGAATGATGCCCTGGCAAAATCGACCATCTCGGTGGCATTCTTCGTTGTAGATGCGTACTGTCTTAAGTGAATAAAATATAAGGCTGATGAGAGTGAAATCACCTCTGTGATCCAGATGGGATATTGTGGATAGATCGAGTGAATCGTCCAAATGTAGTTATAGAGGTCACCCAGAGTGTTGCCGTACCAATGAAGAGGAAGGAAGTCTGCCTGGTTGTTGGGACAGACTTGATGGAACGAGGCCAGCCAGTCTCTTCCACCGTTTGTGATGACGGGAAGACCTATCTTGATTCCGTACTTTGTCTTCAGAGGGATGATGTACTTGTTCCAGAGGTCGCAGGCCTGTTGTGGGGTCATGTTGGCCTGCTCGTGAAGATCTGGCTCATTAAATGCCAAGAAATGAGAAGGACAATTCTTTAAGAGGGTTGTCTCTAAATTCTCAATCCCATTTCCATTCCACTGCATTGGAACAAACTCCAAATCAGGATCATTAGTAGTCGTCTTTGGGTTAGGGCTCCAATTATAATACCAGCTAACAGCTTTGTTGGTCTTGAATGCTTTGAAATCGTCTGGATATGTGAAGGGATCGCCGACGGGAAGACCTGCGCGATTCAGTCGAAAGAGAGGACGTCTTAATCACCTCTCTTTCCAGCAGCATGAACCGCGATGAAGAGGAGGGAGAGAAGGAGGATGGTCCTCATGTGGGAGTTGCTGGGATAATGCCAAGCGGTACTCAAAGGTTTTAACTTTTGAGCTATTTTGACATCCCCTGAAATGTGGCACGTCGTGCACCCTTTCAAGCCGCAGAGGATTTGAGCACATTCCACATTCCGTATTCTAAACAAAGGTCTCAATTTTTATTTTGACTTCTGATGATCTCTGCTGCTCTTTCGGCGATGGCAATAGTTGGAATATTTGTATTACCGCTCACCACCTGTTTCCGTCATGATCAGGCGTCATCTCGTTCATACCTCTGGCATGATGGAGGCATCTACAACGCGCAGATTCTTGACACCTTTGACCCTGCAGTCAGGGGTGACCACAGTGTCTTCCTTTTCTTCGGGACCCATCTTACAAGTGCTCGTTGGGTGATAGATTGTCACAGCTCCTCTGT
The DNA here is from genome assembly GCA_002081555.1 of Protostelium mycophagum. NCBI lineage: Eukaryota > Evosea > Variosea > Protosteliida > Protosteliaceae > Protostelium > Protostelium mycophagum. The sequence continues at coordinate 6,703 of MZNV01001441.1, read as the reverse complement.
ACATAATCAGCCAAAAACCTCATCTACAACTCCACTTTTTTAAAGTATTACCTTTTGATATATTCGGCCCATAAGGCTCTCTTGTCAGTGAACTCGTTATAGTCCTCCATATATCTCTCTGCCACATTGGTCACGTGACTCTTGAGAGGCTCATGTTCTACGATCTTCTCTGCCATCATGCACCCATCGACTAATGTCTTTAAATCGTCTTCGTGGTCCAAATAATTGGGCTCGATCTCAGGTTGTTCGAATGGATCAAGACTTTGTGCCCTCACATGACCCCTCGACTTGGGGTGGAGTAGGGTGGGGATGATAACAAATCCGTATTTAGCCCCGTTGTAGATTGATGTTAATTTTTCCTTGTAAGAGTTGATCAAATTAACGTTAGTTGATGTCGTAGCGTCTGTGTGGATCAGCCTATTTAAATTTTGAATTTCATTTTTACCCGCCGTAAAACAACCCGTATGAAATTGCATGTCGGGACCAGGCCTCTCACTATATCCTGTTCTGTAGAACAGCATAGACTCGATCGCTGCGCTTGACAGCGGTCCTGCACCCGTCAGATCTTCAAATCCAGGAGATGATGGAGACTTTCTCCAATGCAATCAAGATTTAAACTTACCGGAACCGTCAGTCAGCCACAAGTATATATTATAAAGTGTCAGATCTGCCATGCTAAGTGTCTTCTTGTCGGTGGTCCAGAACATGGGTACTCTATGGGTATTTAGAGTCCATTAGGTGATGGAGAATCATACTGTAGATGGTCTTGTAGATTATGTCCCACACCGGGCAGCTCTACAATCGTATCAATTCCCGCCTTTTCCAAGTCCTCCCTTCTTCCAATTCCAGAGAGTTGTAGAATGTGTGGGCTATTTATAGCTCCTGCGGATAACTCCACTTCTCCATCCTTTGTCAATTTTGCAATCTCGTCTTTTGCCTTTCTGTTACGTTCAGAAAATAATGAAATCTCCATGAATTTTCGCACCTAAGAGTTTCTTTGTCATTGCCACGTCTAAAAGACACACCCACAATCCTCTTCTCATCATTCATCATCAACTTGGTCACATGAGCAGAGGTGATCAGGTCTAAATTTGGTCTTGCCAAGGCGGGAATTAAATACCCCCCAACAGAGGACCATCTACAACTCGTCACGTGAGGATGTCTCCTGACCTTACCTTCTGCCGTGTTGTTGTGATAATTGTATATAACTCACTCCCTCTTGGTTTCCCGCGTTGTAGTCCTCTATACAAAATCAACAGATGTTCCAACGTTTGTATCTATACCGTTAAACGCGTGGCCTTCCCTCTGTGCTGCCTCGATAAAATATTTGGTCAATTCATGAGGTTCTTTTTGCATCTGAACGGACATGTATCCATCTCCATCGTGATTGCGATACTCAGATTTCTTTACGCTGGCGTCTGCTCTCTCTAAACTGTATTTGTTCAGTTTCTTTGGAACATTTGAACTTTCAGAAGCATGATTGGGATCACCTCTTGAATATTTTGCTCATGTTGTTCCAGTTCCAGCCTTCACAGCCATACTCCTCTTCCCACCTACAATTATCGGGTCTGATCGATCATGGTGTATACACGGGACACCCACCTGTCATAGTCCCCTTTAGCACCTCTCACGTACAGCATGTAGTTGATACTGCCACTCCCGCCGAGGACTTTACCTCTGGGCCATAAGCCCACATTATCTATGGCGATATGATGGGATTTCTTTTGGGGTGTCGTTTTGTAATTCCAATCAACTCCAGATTCCTTCATAATTCAGCGGGTTCGTGAACAAGAGAGCCTCACCTTTCCTTGAAGAAATGCAACGCCTGCTGGGATGTGTATGTGGTCATGGACATCTGCGACACCCGCCTCTAAAAGTAGGACTCTCTTTGTAGGATCCTCAGATAAGCGTGCTGCCAGGACACATCCGGCAGTTCCTCCACCGACAACGACATAGTCGTACTCTTCTCTCAGAGGTGTCGAGGAGGTGATTTTTCCAAATCGGCTGTTCTCTGTATGGACAAGATTCAAGCCCTGCGACAAGCGATGAATGATAGGGATGGTGATGGCGAGGAGACCAAAGATCAGTGCATTCTTCCAACTGATTCTAAAAGGCAGTGTTGATGAAGGAGCGCTCTTGCTCATTCGTCGGTCACAAATTTGTAAATTCGAGCAGACTTGACAGTTGGACGCACCATGTCACCCCAAATTCCTCAGCACAACACTCAAAAAATGTCGCCAAGAGCGATTTCTTGCTTCTAATGAATGATCTTGGCGTTGATTTGAGGGAAGTTTATTCATCTCGCGAGATTGGATTTCCGCCTTCCTTTCATTTCATGTGAGATGATGATCAATCCTTACTCCTCTCAATGATCTGCACTATAAAAGAAACCTTTTTCGAGAGATGGAAATGGGAATGTCACAACGCATGATGAACAGAAAACTTTTTCCTTCAATATGCTCAGCAAGAAGATTGTCATTGGATGCGGTTTTGTGATGCTCGTGAGTCCCCATTCTATCCTGTCATTAACGCAATCTAAATCAACCAGGTTCTCGGGTCAGCTGAGTTGAAGCAGGAGATACAGTTGAAATCAGTAGCAATGGTCTTTTGTAGCATTTTCGCACTCCTCGCTTCAACTCGAGAAAGCATTGCCTGGTCCCGAGTGGTTTGTCTTCTTGTACCGAATACTGACCAAACTCTATAGTATCTCTTCTCTCTGTTCGTGTTGGTCGTCGTCCGTTGCATTAGTCTCATTATAAATGCACCACTCGCCGACATCCTCTTCGATTTCACTTGTGCCATTTTCGGTGGAACTTCTCAGAGTTGCACGATTGGCAAGATCGTTTTGATCATTTTCGGGATTGGATTGTCCACCCTTTTTTACGTGAGTCGCTCTTGCCATGACAAATCATTTGACTCAATCAGGGTTCATTTTTTCTTTGTGGCTTTCGGTTCATGAAAGAGCTAAGAGGAGACTACACCATCACTACGACAACAGAGGATTCTAACGAACAGGCGACATTGTACAACCCCACAGACTGGCAGTAATTAAATTAATACTTTATTTCTGATCTCAGTTGATGCGAGAGCACCTGTGGACGGCAAGTCTTCCAGGGTTTTGGACTACTATTCATCAGTGTTAAAGCAGAACAGACAGACTTACGATGAATGCCACTTGTCGTGAGAGCGATTGATGTTCCATGTTGTTGGAGATCTCTCATTGTGGTCTGGATCTGTTCAGTTTGTGCCACGAGATATCTGATTGTATTGTACAAGAATTGTAGATCTCCTCACCACTGCCCTTCCGATGAAGTCGTCTTTAGAGTTCTTGTCCCAGTCATATACCTCTATAGTGAAGGGCTGGTTGATCGACCCACCCAATCTCGCCAATGGCACATTGAAAGGCTTCCATCTCGGGTTTTGGTTATTCATGATGGTCTCTGATTTGTAGATGATGTCACCAGAAGGAGCGATAATTCTAAACTCGTTAGCAACCATTTTTGCAGGTAGATGATTTCCATCATCTTCAGATGCAGCATAAAGACGATTATAGACAGATAGATACTCACTGTACATATGGATCACTCTTGGAAAATAGATCTTTTCTCGCCAGCTTTTCGCCAGATAATTCGAGCTGGTATATGGCATTCGCTTCACTGAGAGCGCCAGCCATGGGTGCGGCTCCCATAGACTGTGGGTTCATAGGTGGTGGGTTCGTTGGTCTGGGCCCAGAATTATAAGCTGATCCAGCGTTCATGCCAGGGTTCATGGAGCCACCATTTGGGGGGATGTTGGAGAACTGCTGTCCAGCGATGGGTGTTACGTTGGCGTAGGCGGGGTTTCCGGCACCTGATGGGATTAGATGATGTTTGGAACGAAATGAAGAATCTGAACCTGTGAAGGCAGGTCCATCTGGACGTCCACCTGCTCCTCCCACTCGGGTGTCAATAGGTCTTGGCTGGGCTGGAAGTTGGCTATTTTTCTTCAGTCTCAGATAACAAAATATAGAAACACAGACCTAGCAGAAGGAGCCATGTTGTAACTGCCGCCGTTAGACATCGGCGAGGCCATTGGAGGTGGGTTATTGTAGCCTCCAAAATTGTTGGCGGGAGGGTTGTTGTAGCCTCCAAAGTTGTTGGCAGGGGGAGCCATGTTGGCAGGAGGAGCCATGGGCATTTCACCTTGGAAGGGACCACTCATAGAAGGAGGGAGAACGCCACCACCTTCAGATCCTGCGGTCCTCAGTGAGGAGTTTCGTATTTGATTAGAATAGGGGTCATAATCGAGACTAGCAGGGAAAAACGGCATGGGTGAGGCATTAAAGCCACTACCACCTGCTCGCCGTAAACCATTCATGAACGTTGAGAATCAAAATCATACCTTGACCAAAAGCTGGAGGTGGAGGTCCATATGATGCCTGAGGAGGTGGATAGTTGGGCTTACCTTGAAATCCCTGATTCATCTGTGTCGATTCAGAATAATCTTCCACATAAAATAACTTACCGGTGCTCCGTAGTTCATGTTCATTGTTGTCGTGCGTGTTGTTGTGGGTGTGCTGTGTTTTTTGTGACGGCTTCATGAAGACACCAAACATGGAAAACCGAACGGAAATTTACCAGCATTTCGGCTGGAATTACATGAAATTCAGACTGTCAGATTTTGATTGTTTCTGAAAGAGGTGGTTCATGCAGAGGTGCTTTTTCAGACCAGCTTCACCTCTGCAAAGACTCAGAAGACGTCGTTCAGAGATAAGGATTTGAAAACGGTTCGGAAAATTGTTCGGGATCACGATGATTGTTTTCAGTTCACTTGGCGGGAAAATCATTTTCAAATTGTCGCGTAGTCGAGATGAACGGAGGTGCAGACATTCAATTGAAGCTAGCAGCTTTAAGAAAATTGGAGAGGTCATTGAAGAGAAAGCTGGAGAGGTGATTAGATTAATAATAAGAAAGAATCTGATTAATGCAGGGAGGTTGCGCAGCCCCAAAGAGGAGACATCCAACGAGATTTGATCAAGTAAGTTGTCACCAACACTTGTTGATGATTCATCTCAGGATCTGGGAGGAGATCAGTAAGCTCGAATCAGAGAAGGAGAATGTGAAACATGTAATTTCAAAGACAAAACAGAATGTCACACCGAATCCAAACAGACCAGCTTTAGTTTCTTTATCAAATACACCTGTGCGAAAAATATCCAACAGCAACGCTCTGTCACCAATCTCAGCTCATAATGATTCTTTTGAGGTTTGCCTTTTGATCATTTCGCCTCGACAGAAAAGTTCTGACTTCAATTCATTTTGATTGCTGTATTCTTTGTAATTACAGTCTTCCTGACTATGATGGCAGATAAATATTCAAGCTGACGCAAGCAACGTAAATTACAGCTTCAACATTGACGAGATTGGTAATACAACTCGTTCCACAACAAAACTGACATACCAGATGTACCACACAACTCCACACAATTGCAACACAGTGAGCCACACACATCTATCTGTAGAAGCCCAGATATAGCTGAGCATCCTCCTCTACTGTATGCACAAGGTTTACCCGTACCACCAATCAACCTCCGGCGAGGGACTCCCTCTCCCGCAAAAAACAAAGTCTCCAGTTCTTTTTTACAATATCAGACATACGAAGAGGGAAGCTGTTCAGATTTAGAAGAATTCGTCTCTATCGAAAAAGAGTTGGCCGATAATCAGATAGAAGAGGACAGACAGGTATTTAGAATAATGAGTTATTGAAAATCGAACTGTGACAGTTATCTCCGCAAAACGAACTCGAAGATCTATTGCGAGAGTGGGAGGTAATCACTTTTTTTGCTTTGCGGTGCAATTTCGGTGATTTGTCAATGCTCAAGCCGACGCCGCGGTGTGCTTTGCAGAAAGCTCTTTGTGGCCAACATATGGTAAAATGCCCCTCAGATTGCGAATTTCCTGCATTTTGGTGTCGCTTGCAGCAAACTTGAAACCAGAGTTGCAGAAATAATCATTTTTTAACACATCTACAGTTTTCAGAAAATGACTTAAAAGATGAAGATTCCATTGATGAGGTGCGTACTGAGGCTGCACTGTTCAACCGTAATGAATGTCAGATTATATGTGATTTACCCCCTGAATCGCCAGTCAGAAGAGGATTCAAAACACCAAATAGACAACTACACACACAACAAACTCCTACAGTACAGCCTTCTTCTCCTATGGTGAGATATTTTAGATGTTACCTGGCAAGTGTCAACTTTACAGATTTATTGTGATGCCTTCACTACACCAAAGAGGTGTAGAGATTACAGAAGACAAGGGCGAAAGGATTCCCCAATTCCTCAGAAATTGACGCCTGAATTACGACGATTAGGAGTGCATTTCATCGATTGGCTTGATCACCGTGTCAAAAACATCATATAAAAAGAAGGTATTATAGTGCATTTATCTACAACTCATCACACACTCAATGCTTGCCTCCTGTGATCTGTTTGTAAATTATCTGCAAAACGTTTATAAGCTTTTGTGTGCCTAGAGCATGCTTTATACAGACTGGGTAGAAATCACTGCACACTAAAAAATAGTAGCCTATGCCTCACAGAGGCAGAGGCTAATGAGGGTTTATGGGTGGGCCTTGAGTGTGGTGTTTCTGTTGTCATCTGCTAAGAATATGCTTTCTACACACATCTTTATTAGACTATGACAAATAATTAGACAATGAT